>WJFA01004162.1:0-11215 GCA_009870155.1 Pseudobourletiella spinata | reverse complement strand
GTGTGTGTGTGTGTGTGTGTGTGTGTGGTGGCACACGAGGGAGACAATGTGAAAGTGACACAAGAAACTTGTATAATATCCCAATATTTTCGCTGTAGTTTATGGCAGCCCGCAGCCCTTTCTTCCGCGCCCTAGCCGTCCCGTCCCAGTCTGTTCAAGTGGCAGTTGTGTCTATGTGGCTCTGCATGTCTCTAGTTTTTCCAACCCACCAAATGCGACGGTTCTTTTGACGCTTTACATAATTTCCGTATTATTTATCGCTGACAGATCCCTCCGATAGAATAGTAACATACCTCCGTTAGCCTATACCCCTGCGAATGCACACACAAACGCATACATACAGGCACACACTCGGCAGCACCCCACAACAACAAGTACTACAAATGAAGGCAATCAGGTCTATCGAAATAAATATTTGAGATGCCAAGGAGGACGACCACCGCAGGGAGAGCATGATGGAATTCCCACGCAGTAGGCAGGATGGAGTGTAACTCTTGTAATAAAAATCGACAAGTCAGAGACATATTCTCCCGTGGAAATGTGAGTATGTGAGTGTGTGTGTGTGTGTAGAACAGAACCATATGATTTGTAAGTTGTGGAGCTCCGCGGGAGCATGTACATTACTGCATGGGAAGAAAAAAAAATAAAATTATTGAGGAGGAAAATGACGGTTTCGTACAACACTTTTCAAATTCCAATGAAGGAGCAGTTGTTGTTGTGTAGCCGTTCTGACTCACATTCAGGGTTAATATTAAAATGCGATTAGCCTCTCCGAATAGGAATCATGATGTGACTAAGGTGGGGAGCTCGGCCCGGGGAGGAAGCCAGGATGCATATGCGGACGGAGGGAAATAGTGGGATAAAAAAGGCGTAGACTTTTCCACATGACGGCCAATCCAACTCAACTCTTTTTCCCCTCATTTTTCCCGTGTAAAAACCATGTAATTTACAAACAACCTGTAATTTTCGTCAACCTGCCCCGCTCGCTCCGTCTCTCTCCCCATTCTTTCTTTTCCTTCATGCTCAAACAGTCCCTTATTATTATTATCTGTGCCATGGCCGGGGAACCATTACTTGAGTAGTGGTGGCTTGGGGCATATGGTGTGTGTTTGTGTGTGTGTGTGTGTGTGGAGAATCCAAACCACAAGCCCGTGTGTACACCTAGTACATTATACGTGGGCACAGAGAGGAAAAAAGTCGCTCATGCAATTAGGTCTATGGGGTCGTCGACTACTACTACTGCTGCTGCCGGTGAACCACGTGAGGCTCCCTGCTCCACATATACGTCTCCGTCTCCACCTCCCGAGCTCGTTTTATAGCCTCCATTTGAACTTCAACAGCTCACAATTCATCCACGAGGAGTCTATATTGGGCCAGTTCCTGACTCTTGGCCTGTGTCTTATAAATATCCATTTGAGTCTATTAGTCCACCTATGTAGCAAGTGGTTCGAGCCATGAGTATTATCATGAGCTGATGATGGTCCGTTACATCAGGTATAATAGTCCATGTATAGCACCCCAACGCACCCAAATGTCTTCAAGGTGGATGATGCATTATGACACTTACGGCTTTGTAGACTCCCCCGGCCGACTCCTCTCCGTCGTGGCGACAACGGCTCAATTAAATTGATGAATTTATAATGTGGCGCCGTATCTCTTTGTTTTAGTCACTATGACTCCGTGTGTGCGTGTGTGAGCACTAAAGCACTGTGTGTGTGCCCGTCGGTGTACCTCCGTGTATTTGTGCCAGTGTGTGTGTGTGTATGTGTGGGCACCTCTGTGCACTTAAACACAATGTGTGTGACAATAAAATCTAATGAAGTAGCAGGCGGCTCGGGCCACACGTCCTGTAGAAGCGGAAACTTGTTTGGCGAGGAGCGGAAGCGTGTGTAACTGCCTGCACTAGGTTTCTGTGTATCCCTGCTTTCGTAACCATATTCACTTGGTTGAATGCTGCTGTACTTTACGGGAGGTTACAGTCCACATGTACATATAGCATGCTCCGGTGTCTATGTTGTCACTGGAACAGTAGAGTACGTGAATTATCTCCAGGGACATTTCCGCCTACTAATTTTCTCTAAAAGAACAAAAAAAAATACAACCTACCGGCATCCCTCTCTCCCAGGCTTAAAACACGGGGACATAGCGCTGCTGCAGCACTATAGCATGAGATTTCCTATGGCATGGCCCAGACTGTAACTCCCTCCAAAGGCCAAAGGGAGAGAGAGAGGATCTCGGGAAAGCCTGGACGGGAGTGGTGGTGGCGGGTTAAAAAGTGGGAGAGAGAGAGAGAGAGAGAGAGAGTAAGAGAGGGAAGAAGGATGGGAAAGTTTTGCAAAGATTTTCTCCAGGCGGAACACGAAGGGGTGAGATGAAAGCGAAACGGAAAATCCCCTTAGCGTGTGCGTGTGTGGATGTGTGAGTGTGCGGACGGTGTATATGTGTACATATGTAGTTTTTATTTATGACCCATTCCCTCTGCAACGGAGCTTACATGCAGCCAATTACGACTACTACCAACAACTGCCTTAAAATTATGCCTTTAATATCCTTCTCAAAATTATCGAATCAAATGCAAAGTGTGCAAAGTGAGGCGGAGGGAGGCACAAGGCACACACACACACACACACACACACACACACACACACACACACACAGTGTTCTATGCGGACCTCCAAGTTGTAACTCGGAGCCAAAAGTATACGTGCTCTACATATATATACTCCCCGCTCCACTTCTCTCCCATGTACTATTTATTTTTTATTGCCCAATGGTCCGGGTGAAGTAATTCGTGAGAATTTCACAGGATATTCCAGTAGAGAATTTATATACAGAGACGGAACGGAGCATGGACTAAGACTACGACTACTGCTGCTACTACTACCACCACCACCACCACTCCCGCTATCATCACCGCATGAGCCACACCGGGCTGAGCATGGGGGTACAAGTTGCTATATTTTTCATGCTCTCCTGCCACCCTTACTGACTTCTAATTGGTACTTTATTGTTTTTATTTTCCTGTTCTGGGACTTTTGGCATATGTTGTTTCAACAAGCCCGCCGGAGTCTCTGGCAGTATGATCGTAATAAGAATATGGGAAATTGCACAGAGTCTAGTGTGTTTACATGGTAAAAAATGGCGGGGAACTTTTTAAAAATTCATTCCTTCAGAGTCTTCGGCTTGGATCAACTTTTAATCCGGTTAGTGTAGAGAGTCATAATAATGGTGGGCCGAGGTTCGCAAGTCGAGCCTGCAAAGCTCGCTCCCTCCACTACTCGAATCAATTGAGGGTAACATAATGCCCCTTCATAGTTGGCCGCTTGCGTAATTCCGGCCAAACCGAGGAGGATGAGGGGAGCCTGTGGGGTGGGTGAAAAAAAAATTATGCGAAGGAAGGAGCGAGAGGAAACTTATTGCCTCTCCTCTGTCTGTGTTTCCTTCCCTCGGGTGCTGCGGGGTTAGGCATACAGTATAAAGGGCTCAAATCATATAGAGGTCACCGTAAATAAATTGTCACAAACTCAATGCCCTCATGGCCAGGCCTCTGGCCGGATGATGGAGAGGTTAATGGTGGGGGTAAAAAAAAAAAGGTTCCTTAAAAAACTCGTGGTCGTCGTCATCGTCGTCGTCGTCATGGAAAAATGGACGGGAAAATTATATTCATGTTTACACTACAATGTCCCTCATCGTTGCCTCCATGGGAATACACACACTGGACTGTCTTGCCCCCTGTCATGCTGCAATGACTTTCTCCTGGGGGGAAGGCATGGAAAAAACTGGAATCAAAGGTGGTGACGACGACGACGACAGTGGTTGTGGGTTTATAGTTGTGAAGGGATGAGAAGATATAAATGGGAGGTCCGGACTCGATGGCATGTGTGGGGACATGTGGGGTGTGATACTATGCAAAATCTCGGGATGGAATAGACAGTTTCTTTTGACACATCCTGCTCCGGCAAATTAGGTGCTGACGACCAAAGGCGATAGAAGTGATGGCGGTGACAGGATGCATGATGTATCGATGGTCTGTCCGCGGAGGCTCGTTCCGCCGAAAGGGTGACTTATATTAGCCGCCACCGCCGCCGTGCTGGAGACATTCTCAGAGTAAAAAAAAAACACACCACATCGGTTCAAACCTTCAGCCCTGATCCTTCCAAGGGACACGATTGGAGAACAAAAGCTGGTAAAATCCTCGCAGTACAACTACGGAAAAATTCCTTCATTTCATTCTAACATCAGTTCTGCTCATATGAGCCGGAGCCTTGGAATCGCAAGGTTCATAATGATAGTCAGTGGCCCTGCGGAATCACCTGAAGTGAACTATAGGGGGGAAGGGAATGATATAGAATGATGGAGCCAAAGGCTTGGGTTCTCATTACAATAGCAGGGCATGCGGAGCCGAGTGACAATACGGAGGGAGACATGACGGAAAGTTTGGCCTGAAAAAAGTAAATCTAAATTTGAGGATGATTGGAAAATCTACGGTAAACAAGCTGTCAATCGCAAATGATAGATCTTCATTCAGGTTGATGTGACTGGACTTTTTTCCTTTATCTCCTCATCAGGCCTATCACACGGTGATGCGTGAATGGGACGGGAAAGGAAAATCATACCTTCTTATACCTTCCCGTCAGAGCACAAGATACTCAACCGTCGCCGTTGCAGACACATACACACACACACACACACACACACACAAACACACACACACACGTACACAAATCATAGCCATAGTGAACCACAAGCTGCCAAGCCAAGAGGAAGAAAAAGATTATCCAAAATCGGTAAAAACATCGATTTTTCACTTTCAAGTCACCGCCTTCTCATGTATAACTCCTCGTCTCGCTGCATCCCGCTTTAGAATCACACTCACTCAACCATAAGATGACAACCGGCCTTTTCTTCTCCGTTCTTCCCACTCTTTTCCACCCTCCCCCCCTCTGTCTCTCTCAGTGAGCCATAGTCAGCTCCTCACCCGCCGGTGGATCCATACTAGGTAATGAGACGTTGTTTAAAGTCCACCCGCCAGTAATACTCCAATAAGATGAGCATGAAGACGATGGGATATGGATGATATTATTTTGGGGAATCCTTTGAGTCCAAAACTCCCAGTCTGGCCGCGGCTGGGAGGGGAATGTAGAGAGGAGGGGATTTATCACAATTTGCCTCACATGCATGTGTGTAGCATGTAATGTGCATAAGGACCTCTTCCTACGGATTTCAACCTCAAGGGAGGGGAAGGACGACGGAGTAATTGGAAACTATAAGACAGAAATTCATTAGGAATCCTTCAGAGTTCCCTGTACTCCACCCCTGCAGCAAGTTTGCCTTTAAAAACTTGACCCAAAATGTGAGCTGGTGTATGTCTGTGTATGAGTTGGACTTCAACGGCCCACATCAATTTTTCATCCACTTTCCACACACACACACACACACACACACACACACATACATACGTGAAACCACACCAATGTCAATCTTATGTATGCCACAGCAACCCTCGGATAATATTCTGTCCAAAATGTTATAATAATTGGTCCATCACTCTGGGATTATATCTCGCAGCGGTTCAGCATAGGAACTTAACGGCGATGGAGTTTACTAGGGTGTGTACAAACTAAGAGCTTTGGGTTCGCCGTGTGGACTTACTTGTCTGAGTAAGCCTACGCGGTGTGTGTGTGTGTGTGTGTGCAAGTCTATGTATGCGTATTAGTGTGTACGCTTTTGGACAGGGAAATGACAGGATGTGTGGAAAAGTGTAGTTTTTTCCCTTGACAAATACCGTGGAGGACTTGAGCTCATTTTTATACGCCAATGAAACCTATCATTAAAAACATGCAAGGGAAAAAAGGCTCGCATTTTCCAGCCATTTCTCCACCCGCCCGCTCCATCATCAGCCACACACAATACGCCGACGGGGTGCAGACGTGGAGGCCCACATATCCACACATGCGAGTTTCCAGACTGAATTTCCACCTCCTCCTCCTCCTCCTCCAGAAGAAGAAGACGAAGAAAATCCCATGGAGTGCACGGCCGCCCCGTCAACTCAAACCTATCATTCTTTCCCGTCTTATCAGCCATGACGGAGAACTGAGCTGAGCGGGAACTATGTGGCATCTAATTATCCTAATGATATAGAACAGTTTCCGAGCCAGCCACGGGTTTTTGCCCTTGTAATTGTAATACGAATTTAATTTGCATCGACCAAAGGTCTAAATGTTCCCAGTCGCCAGTAGTGTGTAGTTGCCCCAGGGTGTGGAGGTATAATAATAATAATACAGAGTTGAAACAGAAAATTCATACACCCTATACGTTGTGTGTATACTTGAGGAGGAGTCTTGACTCAAATTTGACTCGTTGTATTCCCTTCAAAAATTGTGCAACTATGAAGTGGGCAGTGACAAGAAGAATGATTTAAATATTATTCTACACGCTCCATCGCGCCTGCGCCTCCTCACATTACAACGAATGGGAGGGGAACTTACTTAGGACCCGGTGTGCACTGTTGCTTGCCATTGCCGGGAGCCAGTAGTACTGGCGTTACATGCAGGGGGACAGGAGAGCAGGCGGTTGATGGATGAGTGCTGAGAAAAATGAGTAAGTATTCGGCCCAAGACGAGAGAGAGAGAGAGAGAGAGAGAGAGAGAATAAAGTGTAACATTTGAATGGATTGAAAAATCCTTTAGCGTAAAGGGGTAACATGTGTGTTATGTTATGTTGTAAACGAGTGTGGAACAAGTGAAAAAGGTTCACGTTCAACAAAGTGGGAAGCGGTTTTTGGGGAAACACGTAAGACGAATGGTTTCCTCGGCGGAAGCCTACGACTCAAAGTTAGCATGAAATGGTCGGGCTCCATAAATTCAACAACATATGTCCTAAGAAACATATTTCTTTCCAATTCCTATTCTTCCCTCCCTCTCCCGACTCTCAGTCAGTCTCACAGTTTCTCTCCGAGTCTATGGCTAGCCTCTACTGAAGCGCCAAGTTAAAAATGCATATATATTTGGACAGCCAACTCGCCCACCCTATATTCTCCGAGACACACATACACACACACACACACACATATTGCCAGTTAGGTTTGTCTCTTTTGGAATCCTACAAGTGACTATAATAGGTTGTGGAAACTAAACCAAAGCCAGCAGCAGCAGCAGAACCAGCAGGGTTGTGTGGGAGGTTTGGGTTTGACTAGACTGGGAAAAATGACGCATGGTAATTATTCTGAATTTTAACCCTTACGGTATTAAGGGATCGTGGGAGTAGCGGCTTGCTTGCTGTGACTAAATTGGGGGATAGTAACTGGGGGGAAAGTTGGAGGGAGTTGAAACTGGGAGAATTAGATGAGATGGATGAATTGCATGCAAAAGCGAAGACATTCCGGTTTTACAAAGCTAAGCCTGGTGTCTCGTGTGCTTCCCGCGCCGTCGGTATAACAGGAGGGAATACTAGGGCCATACTGTAGGCAGGCTTGGAGGCAGACTGAAGCAGCGCGGAGTGGAGGCTGCTTTGAGGAGTAAGGGATTTCCCCCGACAAAATCGGATGAGATGAGTTCGGAGATCCATCCCATCTCAAGTTCACGCAGTGATGAGTTTTGAGTGAGGATTAGTCAGGAGACTAGTGTGTGTAGTGTGTATATGCCTGTGCGGGCATTGGGAGGGAAGCATCTCGTCTCTGGCAGTCATGAGGACCGTTCTGCCTTCCAAGTGTCAGCTTACCATGCTCTCTTCCCATTACAGTCAGTTCTCCCGACCGAAATGGTGCCCGCCGTATGCCATTCCATTTACTATTATGTCTCCTACCTTCCCCTTGGACCCGCGGCCGCCGCCGCCGCCGCCAATGCGGTGGATACAATTTGGTGATATTATGTATATATACTTGTGGTGACTAATCCAACCAATCTTTTGGTTCCGCCAGAAGTCCTTTCGGATGACGCCTGTACCAAAATAATAATTATGACTGTAGTAACTGTAGTCAGTGTAGGCTTGGAATTGGTGGTCCAAAGGGAGGGTTGTAGCCCGTGTTTTTCCCATAGTAGTGAGACCACGGCGTGGAGCCGGTAGCACTATGTACTTGTGAGTAGCGCCTGACGGTCGAGACTTGTGACGGGCTGAGTTGGTGTGTAGATGTATAGCCGTATGGACTAAAAGAGACTATGAGAATGTGAGTGAGCCTTGGGCTGCTGTGGAAGAATAAAGTTGTGTGCTGCTGTGGGCATACTGAATATTATCCCCCCATTCTCGACACTACTATGGGAGGGGCATGCAGACTCACAATCCCGTTTGATTGACAGCTGTAACTTTTTACCCCGGTCCATGTCCAACTCCACTCCGCCACCGGCTCACGCTATATGCTCTTCGAGTCAGAGGAACTGGGCATGCGGGGCAGACGGCATAAAAAGTTAGCCGTGCCCACTGAGGAATTAAAAATTTTCATTCGCTTACTCAATTATATTATTTTGTGCTATTATCAAGGGGATAAAAAGTTTCCTGACACATGCCCGAGAGCGCTCCTATCACGTGTAAGAACAAACACAGGGTTGGGATGCAGGTCTACGACGGAGCCGGAGAACCAACGTGGCGAGAACTGGCTTCCACAATTTTTTTTTCACCCGAGAGGCCGTCAAATTGTGACTGTGAAGCGTGTAGAAAGAGGCTCAAATAAGCGGGGAGACCACTGTGAGCATGTGTAGGTAACCATGCCCATACAATGATTAATAATGAGAAATAACTTCTTCAGCCGAGCTTGCAATCAACCTCCATGCCTAAAAAATGACGGAAAGAAAATTACCAATTTGACCGGGAGGCCTGAACTGAGTCATAACAATTTCTGACAAAGGCATCCTTACATGGTAGAGGATGGAGGGTAGGAGAAGCTCTTGTTGCAGCCTATATACTACTCGTCAGATGTGTTTTAAGAAGGAGCAACGATAGCGTTGACTCCGAAACTTTGCTTTCCACTCCACAAGTCTGACGTCAATCCGGTGGCCATAACTTGCCAACAGTGGAAAACCTGTTCCCTGGTGAGCATTAGAATTGCGCAATAAATTGATACTTGTCGATTTAAGGGACACAATTTCACTGAGTAAAGACATTTTTTATAATAGTATGCATTTGAATTCAGCATTGGCAACAGCTTGATGGCAGCGGATTTCATTAGTCGAGATTTCATAGATGAATTATGTCGTCCATTTTCTGATTCCGTAAGATTAAAATTTAGATATGTTTATGCTCGCGGAGGGTGAAAAGGAGTGTACCATTTAGCAGCATTATCGGATTTAATGAAGTTTTTAATAGCTTTGGTAGTCTCTCATGTCTGGGAGAATACAAGTTACAAGACGTTGCTTGTATATGTATTTATTATTACGATTGTTTTACAAACCTTTCACTACACATACACATTTTTCATATAGTTGATGGGTGATGATGATGAATTATTTTTCGGTTGTCCCTAGGCACTATTAATTTTGTTACAGCCTTTTTGAATTGTTTTCAGATAGTTTAGGTGGAATTGGACCCGAATTCTTTTATTCGTAAAACTTTATTTTAGAGAATTTGTTGCATATCGAAGGATATACGTTTCCGCGCCGAAAACATTTCTCCTGTTCGAAAGCCTTCTAAATAGCGAGTTCGTACTGACATCAGTTCAAATTTATCAATAATAAGGTAACCAAATTTTTGAAAGAGTAAAATCCTGGCTGCAAGCGCCATAGTATGTAATGTGCGCCGTATCATGCGTCTAAAAGTCAACGTTCAAATTTTTGTAAATTTCCATAGAATTGCTGTCGATACGATATGGACAATTACGTAGTGAACGTCGCTAGTAACTGAAACAGAAAAGTGGATTTAAGAATTATTCGACGTAATTCATACGAATTACAGTGTAAAATTGGTTTTTCTACATACTTTTGCTGATGAAGGAACAAAATTTATTTATACATACAGTTAAGCATCATGGGGATTCCGCGAAAACTTTTTACCTGACATCTGCAAACACGTAGTCATAAAACAATTGCAGTACATACATTTTTTCGATTCCTGGATTACATAGGAAGTAGTATTGCTAGCACTCCTTCAACGTTCTTGCAACGTTCATAATGGCTGCCAGTGCTGCTCTTAGCTCCAGAGTCCTTACATGCAAAAGATTCTCCATGGGGTAATTCTAATGGACGATCCACAAGAACCAACGAACCACTCATCTGGCGAACCACCATCCGAGAAATCAAAGTATCAGCGAATCGCCTTAATCACGAAACAACGAGCCACTCAAATCCCGAACCAACGAAATATCTGTTTATTCAACGAAACTACAGCAGCAATTTTAATAGAACTCAGCATATTTAGCTAAGCGAGTCCTGCTAATCACAACCTTGGCTAGTTTATCATTATTAGGGATTTTTTTGGTTCGTGAACTGGGTGATTCTTAGGTTCTTGCTAAGACTAGTTCGTGGGTTTTTATTAGAGATTCTGTCGACTAACCAAGCCACCATTCGGGGTCATCGAACGACCTTTAGTCCGGTTGTAAGTTTTCAAAAACTTAAACGCCATTTGATAGCATTAAACAATTCAATTTACTATTGTCAAGTTGTTTTCCTTAATTCAAATGGGCGGTGTATTTTTAGTGCACTATGATGCCATTTTCAATCCATTACCCCAAAATTCGACCAACTCTAATTAAATCCGGAATTTTCGTTCCCATTTCTGGCTCTTATGTTAGCGAACCCTACCAATTTCTTCATGGTTCAAGTCTAAGTTAGTTCATGATCATCCAATTTCGTCGTAAGTAGTACAAAACAAATTGCCGAAGATTCCTATTTCAAAAAATTCACAGTTATAGTTTTTATCAATAAATAAAGTCATAATCATCATTCTGGAACACCCTGTAGTTTCATCTCCTATTGGTAGTTTGAATTTGCTCCGTTCCAATAATACTACCTACTAAATAGCAACACCACTGAAGGAAGCTCTGCTTTATCTCATATGATTTTAATGCACATTGAGAAGATACCACAACAGATTATGCTGGTTATTTTTGGAAAACCGCGGCTTCCCGGCAGCTACCTTGACCTGGAACAGTGTTTTTCTATCCCGAACGTAATTGCATTTCCCAACAACAGTGGGTTCTAGGATGGAATAAATGTGCTAGCTAAATTTTAAACACCTGTTTTTCATGCGTGGGTCGAGTACAACAAAATCCTGGAATCTCACAGAGAAA
>WJFA01004161.1:0-11217 GCA_009870155.1 Pseudobourletiella spinata | reverse complement strand
ACTGTTTAAATTTAGTTCAAAAGCGGTCAGGATGAGGAGAGGAACGAGATCAGTGGGAGTCTATAGTGTGGGAGTTTTTTTTACCCACACTTTCGTTCCGCCGCCTCGAACAGTATGGAACCCGTTCTGGCTAAATCAAGATTAATGAAAAGAGGAAATTCGAGACTAAATAAATGACAGGAACGTGTTGTTCCTTGAATTCATCACGTTGGGTGAGTGTGTGTGTGTGTGTGCATGTGTATGTGCCGGTTTGTGCGTAAGTTTGAAAGTGAGTGTGCTTGTAGTGTGTTGGGATTGGAAGCCGCTCACTACTGGTCACATCCTCCTCCGTGAGAGACCCCATAAGTCGTTCCAAACTCCGTGGCATAGTTCCTCCATGGATATGCATAATAATAATACTATTACTGACTGCGTGTGCGCCACTACACTTAAATAGTGTGACGACTACATGCTCTTATCTCTTCCCTGGCTTGTTTAGCGATTGTTCGAGCATTGTAATGAGTCTTAGCGACACATGGCTCTGTGAGCATGTCTGTCCGCTGGCCTGTGTGCGTGCGCGTATGTGAGAGAGTGGCAGGGGAGCGTTTGACAATGACGAATGGTGGAAATTCAATCGAAAAATCAAGCTAAGCAGGCGGTCCTTCCTGCTCTCATTGTAGGGAAGGGAGTATGGGAGGACTGATCGAAAGCTCATTTCTTTGAAGAGCAAACGGGTCCGTCCACTTGTCAGCAAGGGGTCATTCCTTAGAGCTTAAGAAAGCCTCCGGCCACTCTCTAATGCCTCGTCCTGTGTACGCACATACACTCAGACTCAAACACACTCGAACAACTCACACGCATACGCAGATACGCACTCGCGGAGCAAAACACTCTAGCTCGACCAGCTCCACCATTATCCCCCCCTAATAATATCAATTATGATGGCTGTCCCCTTGACAACCCAAACCTCATAGTAAGATCCAGCCTTTTGGTTTAATTACATTTGGAATAATGAGGAGCGTTTGATGAGCGGAGATGCCTATGAGGACTCTGCCTATGTAAATCAGTTAGTGTATCTGATTTGCTATGCAAAGGCATTGACTCTCGTCAGAGTCAGGCAGGTAAGGATTACTATGATTACCATCCCCCGCGCCCTCCTATATAATTATCCATTCACTCTTAATTGAGTGCATGGGCTTGAAATTAAAAAGTCGAATTTCATTTGAATTAACGAGTTTCCCATACACAGGGTAATTCAGGTCTACCTCATGGAAATACTCATGGCCTATACCTCGTATGCACTGGCTCTGTACTAGTACAACTACCTCTCACTCAGTCAGAGCGCCTGACTGACGTGTTGACTGTGAAAAAGGGTAACCTCATCAGTTTTTTTTCCTTCCTTCAGTCTCCGTCGGGCTCATTATTCCAGCCATGTGCTTTGAGGAATATGTAAGGCCGGTCGGCGGCGGGCGGGATATAAGGGAGGGCCTGCGTGTGTGAGTGTAAATGTGCCTGAGTGTGTGTACGTGTGTATGGTGTGTGTTTGTGTGTGTGTGTGTGTGTGTGTGTAGGCAAAAATTTTAATTTGACTTTTGTTCACTATTTGTTGGAGTGCCGGAGGCTGGAACCTATCATTTCACTTCCTCTCTCATCCCTCATCCAACATTCACGTCAGTCAGGGCAAGAGAGACCCATTGTAGTCTGTACAAGACTCTCCTATGGGTAGTCTACATTTAACTCCGCTTCAATACACGTCGTCTTCCACGGAAAAAATAAATGAGGTGGGTATACGGTAACCTCGGCATTTACTATAGGGCGATGCCGCCGCCGTTGTCGCCGCCGCCGCCGCCGACATCATCGTGTGACCGTGAAAAAACACAGAGCTCTTCCAAGTCTTTCATGATTCGACACATCACTTGAGTTGGTTGACAAGTGTTATTTACGATTTAACACAGCCACACATATCAAACTTATCCCTAAATAATAATGCAATGGGATGAATATGGAGTTTGTCCTACGAGATGCGGGGTCTAGGTAGAGTCATAGTAGTGGTAACTACTTTGCATGGGTTTACATTACATGCGGATCCTATGCTACTTCTATTATCCATGGAAATGCATAGGGGATCTTCAACATCACTCGGGCCATAGCCACCATTGGACAATCCACTACCTGCAAGCTACTTCCGCCGTCGTGACTTCATCCCTATTTTAATAACTGCAGTTCTAAAGAGTAAACTGGGCTGAGCCGCTGCGGTGATGACGCTTCCACATCCCGCCTATATCCAAATGCGCCAAAGTTGAACCAGGATATTCCTTATGGCATTTACGAGTAAGTAAACATACTAATCAAAAGCCTATACAGCCATCCAACGGAAAATCTACTGGTAGACATCTTGACATAGACAGTAGTGGCAAGCAATGGCGCCCATCTCGCCGACCCTCTAATAACCCCGTTTACTTCACAATTAGCCACGGCACAGGGACAACAAAAGGAACATGGCTCAGTGGACAGGGGAAAATGAGGGGAAAATTTGGGAATTAGAGGGAATAGGATCCAGTGGCTCACAGTCAATATTATGCGAGACTTTCCGAATTGGTTATTTAGGAACATATGCCGAAAACGTGTGGCTGTTTGTGAATGTGAGTGTGTGTATGTGTGTGCTCGGATGTTCGGATCGCAATAAATTACAGAAGCACGGGCTGTTCCATTTCCATACATTATGGAGTGCATGTGCCACAATGGGTTTGAGAGTGTGGGACAATAAAGTTATGGGATAATGCAGAGGATAGAGGATGAAAAGGTAAAAAAAAGGTGGCAGGATAACGGAAAATGTGTGGCGGCGGGCCACAATATGGGACTCTGTGTGTGTTCATGTGTGTGTGTGTGTGTGTGTGTGTGTGTGTGTGTGTGTGTGTGTGTGTGTGTAAAACGAACATTGATGAAATAATAAGCGCAAGTAGTAGTGAGGAACAAATGTTTGCTCACTCGCATATATATGACTATAAGCCAGTAAATTCTATCCAACTTGCCCGCTCATGAACTGTGTGAAAGGAGCCATAAATTATTCTTTTCATCTACTCTCCTACTCTACTCTAGATCTGTCTCTAGATCCTTGACGTAATATTCAAGCCCGCTCTGTGGTGATGTACCTTCACACTGCTGCTACTATGCGGCAAACTTTCTGGGCTTCTAGTAAAGTTTTACCTTCTGAAAGTGAGGGGGAATGTAGGGTTCCCATAACCACTTGGACACACATAATCTGCCGTACTCCATGTAACAAAGCTGGTTGAGGTATTGGTCCTAAAGGCTTTTTGCCAAACTCAGAGACAAGCCTCAGTTTTATGTGTGTGCCTGCCTGTTTGTGTGTATGTGTGTGTGTGTGTGAGCGCCTGCCTGTGGATTTTCCCTATATTTGGTCAGATGGAAATCATATTTGCTCTGGGGTCAGCCTGGCTCCACGCACTTACAGCGGCTCCTCCACACACACACAGACACGCACACACACACTCACAGACACACATATGAACACACACACACACACGCAACCCACATACACACACGATGGCTCACGCACAGGCCTTGAGCAGGGGCACCTCCGACCACGTTTCCCATAAACGGAATCCAAGGGAAATAAATTAAATATCTGATCGAAGGGCACATGCGAGCGAACGGGGTATGCGGAACAATGTGTGCTTCTCCACACCACATATACAGTGAGTGTGTATGTACACAAGTGTACACACAGTCACCTTAACGCAGTTCCAGTAGTTGACTGAGTGAGTAGATATAAAAAACAAATAAACCAGCTGCGCCTCTCTCCCTATTTTCCTCACTCCCCGTGCATTAAAATAGACTTTGGTAGTCGTAAGTTGTAGTTTCGGGCGAAACGGTGTACCATATATACAGTACAATCCCCGTCCATCCACCCCTTTGTGGACGACGATGATGAAGACATTAATCATGTGAGTTGACTTGTGCGATGAAATATATTATGGACGCGGCATACCTGTGCTGCTGTGGTTTCACTCTCTGTGTGGTTGCTGAATTAGAAATTCCATTGAGTCGTCCCCTCCGCGCTCCCTGTGTCTTTCTCCCTCGCATGGACTGTCTATACCGCCCGTCTGCATTATTGTAGTATTGCCCGTCTGAATTCACTCACTCTCTTTCCCTATCCCACTCTCATTCCATATGGCTGTCGCGGGCCCATTCCACCCTTTGGCAGATTCCACAACTGAATAATTCCCTTGTATACACTCCGCCCTGAACGGACGCGCGGGTTCCACACTGAATAATTCTCAGAGGCTGTACGATACATGTATTTATCCCTGTTATGAATGCATCATTTTATACAGGGCCATGTTGATCTTCGTCCCGCACTAATGAAACCTATTATTCTAGTCTCTATACAGTAGCACTGTCACTGCTGAATCGTTACCAGTCCCATTACAATAATGCTACAGTACACATGTGAGCTGTGAAGTGGGCAATCCCTCTTGAGTCTCACTCACATCTTTGACACTAATGTCACTTGTGGTGCCGGGCTTATATTTTAGGCACTAATGTCACAAATGGTGGCGGGCTCACAAGTTTGACACTAATGCCACTTCTGTTGGCGGCTAATTATTAATTAAACTCTGCACACACCCTCTATTCAATCGTGGAATAATGCACAGTATTTTCCCGTGATGTTCTCCACCACTGGAACTACCGAGTTGAAAATTCTGTGTGAGGATATGCGGAGTAGCACACATTTCAGCTAAAGGCCTCCGTATTGACTGATATGTCTGAGTGAGACTAAGTCTCCGGACACAACAGTTTTGAAATGACAAACAATTGCCCTGACCTGACAGAGTGTCTTAGGAATATTATATGATACTTCTGGGAGATGGGAAGATGATCAGGAGTGAAAAAGTCTTTGAAATACGGGTATAAAGATGTTGCAGGGGTCATTGCCAGGGTGTCCTTTCCTGTCTTTTATGGTGTGTTACGTCCAGCTATATGACTCTATTCATTGAACCAATGCACTGGGATGACGTGCGTTGGAAGTTTTGGGCACTGGATCGTAGACCCTTGCGGAATGAGTGGACGTATGCACGTGAGTGTGTGTGTGTGTGTGACTGTGATTGTCTGTTGTATAGAGTCATAAAATTGGGAAGGGAAAAACAAGTTGATTTTATGACAGACTCCCAGTGCCCACCTTCACCCTTTCTTCGTCTTCTTTTTATGTGCTGCCTGGCAGGGGGAGAGAAGTTGGCAACATATCAATCAGGCCGTTAGTACAGACCAAGTGTACAGAGTAAGTGTGCGGGTTCCTGCGCATACGAGAGTTGGACGTGGGCTCATACCTGTCCACTCCGATGTAACATGGCCATAAATCACACGGGATCAAGACGTAAACTTTTGTCATTGGCCCTTACATAAGGAGTTGAAGAACCGTGTTTGAAGTCAAGTCACCTGTGGTAGGCCCTTGCACCTCTGCATTGCGACTGTGCGTACATGACGGCGGACTATGGACTGACGCCAAGGTGCTCGCAAGGTGAAGGTGAGGAGTGTCATGAGATGGACAGATTGACTGTGGGAGACACTCTTTGGTATTTTGATGCCCTTGTGCGAGAGAATGATATGGGAAAAAATCCTAAACTACTCACCAAACTGACTCCTCATCCAGGGGTAGAGTGGACTAGGCAATGCAGCAGCAGGACTATTCTGTTGCGGCGGACTTTGGTGCGGATTCTGATTCTGATGGTTGCCGGGATGTTGGTGGTGCTGTGGCGGGGGGTGTTGCTGTGTTTGGACGCCGAGCGGGTGTTGCTGAGGATGTCCCGGATGCCCCGGCGGCGGCCCGCCCATATTGTTGTACATCATGTGGTTGTGATTATGATTCCCGTTCGCAGCCGGATTGCTCATATGATTGACATTGACGTGGTTCGACTGGGCGGTCATCCCCGTGGGGTCCGGGCTCTGAGGGGGGCCCTGGACGACCGGAGGGGGTGGGGGTGCTTGTTGCTGCTGCTGCTGATTCGCCATTTTGCAGGAGGAGTACTGAGCCATCCCGCCGTTCCCCCCGTTGACGTTCACATTCTGTGGGATCCCGTGGGGGCCCATGGGGTTCACTGACGGCGGCGGAGAGGGAGGCCGGTACTGATTATCTATGAGCTGACCCCCACCCTGGCCATAGTAGTTGACCGGCGTGTTCGCTCCGCCCACGGCCCGTATATCCAGCCGGTCATAGGGGGGGAAGCGGGGGTAGGGGAGCTGCTGCTGTGACCCGCCCCCGTGATGATTCCCATAGTGATGGATCGTGTTCCGAGGGTCACAGGCCGGGTCCGGCGTCGCCCCATTCACCGGCGTCGTACATGACTGGTAATGGTCCGGCGTCCCATTGCGCAAGTCCGGAATGTAGGAATTTGAAAAGTATGAGGTCATGCTATGGTGGTGGGGAGGGGCGGGGGGTAACGCTGTGAACGTTGAGGGATCCAGTTTTCCGCCTTATATATGTATCTACTTGTATATAATCTATATATGTATATATATATATATATATATATATTCCTCTGTTACAGATACTGGCTGTGAGAAAATCTTAACTTGTACTCAGTACGGTTCGTCCAAGTCTGTAGTCCAAGTACTAACTGTAGTCGTATACATTAAACTAGATTCGTTATCGTGTAGTAATCCCCTACAGTATTATTACATGGACAATTACAGAGTGAGTTACTCTCGCTCTATTTCTTCAAATTTTTTTTAGTCACAAATACTATAGGAATTTCTCTCAATTTCTTCTGGATGTCTCCTCCTCTTCTTAGTACTTGCACATCTGGAAAAAGATAGAAAATAAAAGATGTCATTCATTATGAGGATTTTTGGACTCATTGATACCGTTATTCCACATGCTACGCTAATGTGCTCCACATTTTGACCCAATTCACCGAGGACCGCTGGAGCGGTGGAGAATGTGCGGGTGGGAAGGAGAGCAGTGTGCTAGTGAGACCTTTGAAATCTGGCGGCACGGAAGAGTCATTTGCTTAAATATAGAATTTAAGATGTCAAACGAGGCTCTGGGGACTAATCCCGGCAGTTGGGCCTTATCAAAAGAATGTTCCGGGGACGCTTGACTGGGAAATGGAGAGCCACGGCTCCAGAGATACTCACACATACGCGCACACATTTGTAGCCGTACAGATGCACACACACACACACACGTGTACATGCACACGCAAACATACACACACACACACATAATTTACACGCAAGCTGTTGCTCCTACATATGGAGCCCAAATATTATTCTTTGTTTTCTTTGAAGGCCTCATAAATGTCAGAGGAAATGGTCCTCTTGAATCAACAAGTTCGGAGCGAGTGGTAGTCTCAAGGGCCATTCCGGAGGGAAATGTGTTCCTCTATCATCTTCCCTTTTAAAACTATTTGCACCTTACCCTTCCATCGTATCCTCCTGAAGTCAAAGTCGGAGTCATAACATGGGGAATCCCACACTTACACTCACACACTCACATACACTACTCCTTATCTCCGCTCATGTTTTCACCCGCGGCTGTTAATGTATTCACAGAGGATTTATATCCAGGCATGTACTCACACCCCACGGCCTCCCTTTTGCACACATTCCATCCGGGAGCGGGACGGATTGATCACTTGAAAGGGCGGATCTATCACGTATTCCCTCCGCCGTCCGCCTCCTTTGACTCAGGCCGGAAAAGATAGTGTAAACATGGAGGCACTTTGGAAATTCAAAATGTTCAGACGGAGAACCCGAAATCGGTGTAATTGACTTCTCATGGAGCTGTCAAAATAAGGACTGGTGAGTTTTAAAAGTGGTGGCAGCGCAAAGAGCGGAGTGAGGACTTTGAGGCGAACATGTATAATGATTGGTGACTAACTAACATTACATGTGGGCCTAAGTGCATAAATGAGTTTGTATGGAGAAAATAGGGAATGTGTAATGTATATATACACACACACACATGTAAGAATGGTCTCTGCCCGGGACACATGTTTTTGAGGGTGGGTAAGGCCCGTCATGCCATTGCATTTGCTGGGTACACATAGGGGCACATGGAGGGAAAATACCGTAAATGCAGTGAATGTGCGCGTATGTGTGTGTGTGTGTGTTTGTAGCCGTATAAAGAGCTATGGCATGTCATTTGACGCTCATTCATGCAAAATTTGTACAAGGGATCCCTTGTTCCGTTGACATAGCCACACATGTATGTCACCGCAGAGCTCCACACATCCATCAGCTCGCAGCACCCGGACGAGAGACCCTTTTTAGGTGTATCTGGCGCTTCTGGTGTAGGCTCGACCCATGTTACGGTTTTGACGGAGTGAACGAACGAATGAACACGTGAAAATTCTGGGGACATTTCCAGCGTCAGCCTCCCTCATCACACACGCACTCACACACGCACACACACACACACACACACACAAGGACATGCACACACATTAGCAAACACGGACATACGCACACAGTCACACAAACGTACAAAGTCACAGTCACACATAAACATATATGGACACACAAAATCCCACATACAAATGCACAAATACATGTAAAAACATACCCGCGCTCGCACGCATGATCGTAACCTTACATGGTACAACACATCTGCAGTGAGAATTATTGTCCGACAGAATCAAAAACTTAAAATTCTGCACTTTGAAACAAGGATTTTAGGGGAATTTCAAAGTTTACCACTCTCGGAATTTCTTCCAATCGGAAACATCTACACTTTAACCAGAGGATCTTAAGATGGATCATGCAGATCCGTAAGAAGATCCTTGCCTTTTGAGTTTTTGAAAAATCACAATGAAATACAAAAACTTAAAAGGAATCTCAAAGTGAGACTTTTTACTGAAAAATTTGAGATTCAAAAACTTGTAGCATGTTGGAAAGTCCAGCATATGCATGCACGTATTCCACACATAGTCCCGTATTACAATACAACATGGTGGCAGCGCACATGTGTCTGTGTGCATGGAAAAGTTGGGCCATAAGTTAGAGAGAGGACTTGTGTGAGCATTATGAAGTTGGAAGTTGGGAAAGGTTCAGTCTTTTATGACGGATAAAACCCTGACCTTTGCTAAGAAGTTGAGAGTGATGAAACGACACCTTCTTCTTCAACTCGCTATGTGGACGTCGCAAATGGAATTTAATAGCCAAGAGTGTAAACAGGGTAATAACTTGAGCGGGCTCGTATGCCCACACAGCACAGAGCATAGACTTCGTGAGTCTCCACCATAGCATATATCCCAGCAGAATCGCCATGTGGAGTGTTTAGAGCCGCAAAGTCTTGACATTAAAGAGAATATACGAGACAAATATCGGTGAGGGAGGCGATAAAACACAGGCGGCTCAGCCAACTCTTGGTGTGGAGAGCAGGGCAAAAGGGAAATGTGAGCTCGAGGAGCCTCCCTGGGTTGGTTATGCATGTTATCTCACAGTCAACGTCATGTTCGTCGTATTACTCTAACTTTTATGGGGATTTTATTGTTTTATAATGGGCCATTCGTTAGAGCTGAGAGCGGGGAGAGAGGGAAATCCTTTTGCTCACTGTAGGGCCCGCCGCCCCGGCCTACTGGTCTACATATGTATGGGAAGCGCCCATTTGCATAAGGTATGACCCATGTTTTGAGCCCGCTACACTCCTCTCAACCTTCCGCCTCCCCGAGTTGTTGTAAAAAATATTTGTTGTAGTAAAACATGACAAAAAGGAGGATCCTCATCACTTTTTCCATTCACCTTTGCAAAACAATAAATGGGATGACTGGAACTGGAGTGATGGCAGTAAAAGTGCCGCTGAATATGCTCGGGTCATAAAAATTACTGCTGTTTTTTCCCCAATGACTCTCAACATCCCATCACCAACCACCTTTCCATCCCTCAGTCTTGTTGTACTGTGGCAGAGGATACACGCTGTGAAAATCTTGTCTTTCTCTCAAAAATTTGAAAAAAAAATCAGAAAAATCATCTCTACGTGACTTTCTCAACTTTTCAAAGTCCAAGGAGGAGGATTTGGTTCTAATAAAAAACCAAAGTTTAATGGTTCCAACCACATTGAAAGCATCAAGGCTCTGCGTCTGGTCACCGTGACCGAACGTCACTGTTGTGGTCAAAATGACGTTCTGTTTGTGGAGTGAGAGCTTTTTATAAATTGATCTTTGTGGTGTGGTCAACGTGTGGGAATCAGAAAAAAATTGAGAAATCTTAGATGGGGCTGGCTGGCTGGGTGACATCAGCAGCGACAACGACGTCAGCAACCATAGTGTCTAAATAGTGTGGAAAAAATCCCCAGTTGTTCACCGTGTTCAGTTCACCTCCAATTAAACGGGCATGTTGGAATAGTTGTGGGGAGATTGGCGGTGAGCCACATTGGGAGTTTGGAGATGACGGAGCATCACCAGGGAGTGCAGTGGTGGAGATGAGTGGGACGGAGAGGGTAGAAAGTAGTACTCCAATTGCCCTCTTTCAATCACACTTTCAACTGTGTGAGCAACTGGCTGAGCGGACGGACGGAGCAGTGGATTATCAATGGCCCCTCGGCGGAGGTACGAAGTTTTGAACGAATCAACCATGCTGGTTCCGTGCGGCTCACAGTCACGTCCCTCCCAACCTACGCACACACACACACAAACACAAACTCACACACACTTACAAATACGCACATCCCTATTCTTGGTTTCTTACGAGAACATGAGCATCAAAGTGCTCCCTGACACTTGACTCTGCAGGTTTAATGTACACGGAATGCTGAAATCCATTTGACAAAATCCAAATACGTACGTTGACAGTTTTCAAACGACTGAGTGAGGCGCGCTGCAGAAGTTGAAGGGATTTTCTCATAAGAGTGCGTGCACCCATGTACTCGGTGCGGGTTATGCATAGTTAATTGAATTTATTCGTGGAATAAACACTACTTATGAGGGACACACAGTTAGGCATTCACTAATATACGTACTCAACCTCCAATGGGTTTTCAGTGACTTACGCGGTCAGATCCTGTTCTTTATCTCTTTATCTAAATGTGGTCAGCGTCTCCACGCGACTTGTACTATGTCAGTGTGGCCGCCTCCTTTTGAGCTACACGCACGCACACATTTGCCTTCCTTCGCCAGGAGCGGAGGGCAGGCCGAATAAGTTAAGGTAATAATTGTGGTGGTTGACGAAAGTGGTCATTTGGATCAACTGAAACCAGTTTTTAATTCAAAGCATTATTGC
>WJFA01004160.1:0-11217 GCA_009870155.1 Pseudobourletiella spinata | reverse complement strand
CTTTAAGTAATCAGCTCCATTTTTCCCCTTGAACTCTTCCTTAAGAGTTTCTCATGTAGAGGAGAGGATATGACGGCGACAGCGGGGAAAAGTACGAGAGAGAGAGAGAGAGAGAGAGAGAGAGAGAGAGAGTAGGTAGTGGATGAGCTCAATGCCTATAGACAGCTGCCAGGAGCGTATATCCCGCAGGCTTAAACAAAGTTGAGTGTAAGCTTTTGAATTTTTCTATCTTATCTGATCAAGTCGAGTGTTACGGCGTCATATACAGGGAAAGAGTGGGTGAATAAAGCAAAATATTCAAGTCAATTTCCTTTATACGGTGACAGTGGCACACATGCATACAGCAGCGTAAACACGAGCATCCCCCCACAGCATCATGATGCACACGTTCCCTAAACATACGCGGGAGTTGCAAAAGGCGAAGGTTATAGCGCGGAAACTTTCGCTTTGATTTCCTTATTGTATTACCCTTTCTCCCAAGTTAAGGGAGCCTAACAGGTGCATATATACAACCGCGGGGGCGGTCGGTCGTCCTTCTCATCGTCTTCTTTCGCGTATATATAAAGAATGGGTGAAGAGGCGGACGATGGATTGAAAATGATGTCCCAGGCAGAATACATTGAAATGGAGATCTTTCTCTCTCTCTCTCTCTCTCTCTCTCTCTCTGTTCAGCTCCCTTTATTTCTTACAATAAGGCGGACATAGGAAGAAAAGACGGAGAAGAAGATGAAGCAGGGAGGCCGAGAAGAACGCAGGCTAGGAAGTAAAGGGAAGGAGGTAGAGGCTATGTGAGGTAAGCTGGCTACTATTGGCTTTTTATGCCAACATAGAAGGTGAGCAAAGTGAATGGCGGTCCGCCTCGAGACTCAAACATGGCTCGTACTACACACACACACACACACACACACACGCACAGTATGCTCCAGGCTGTACTTTGGAGAAAGAGGTTGAGAGAAAGAGGAGAGAGAGAGAGAGAGAGAGAGTGGAGGGAAGATCGATACGAAAATATTGACGTTCTACAACCCGCCGCCACCATCGTTGTTGCAGTAGTAGAAGGTAGTTGTGAGAGTGGAAGAGACTAGTTTGGTACCATGGCATGGCCATAGGGTGGTCGTATAAATATATGGAGGAGTCGCGCCGTGGAGCCAAATCCCAGCACATGCTTCCCGCTATCATTCTCTTAAGGCCAGGTTACTACCAAAGATTTATTAAATAGCTTCAACAAACAAAGGAATATTCTCTACGCACACAACACACGCACGCACGCACACACACACACACACGCACACGTAAACAGACGCACTGAGAGCGACCCGCCGGAGCTTATGACTGATGCTAAATAGGCCCAGCCGGGAGGTCTGCTGACAAGGAAGAAGAGCGGACCGGAGTTGTACTAGCAGTACTTTATTCTTTTGTTTACTCAAACTTTGACTTGAGCTTTAATAAGGCTATAGATATATNAAGGCTATAGATATATGCAGTGATATTGGAGAGGAAAATTGTTTTGAACATTGATTTTTAACTCACGGAGCGAGAGAATGTGTGAGCCAATTTAGGAAACGCGAACGCAATGACTCAAGTCATATCATAGAATTATTGGTTGTGAACATGGATATCACCGTTGAGGAATCAATGTTCAAGCATTGATTTTGGACGAGGATAGGAAATATTGTACGTAAGGAATTTAGCTTCCTTCTAAGACAGGAAGCTAAATTGCTTAATTTAAAGCTTAATATACTTATAAAATGTTTTAAGAACGATTTGAAACTTTAATGCCGCTTACACGATTTTTGATAATGTGCACAGCTCAATGTGTAATATATTTTCTTGAGATGTGGTGGCTTCAGTAAATTTCGAAGAATAGGTTGAGACATAATACAACATCCAAATAAAGTTATATAAATTCAAGTATTCTAATTACATCACTAAATTCTCTCGAAATTGCAGCAATTGTTGCTGCATGGCATGATAGAAACTGGAGTGTTCTGGAAAGCAATTAAGTTACTGCAATAATGGCACTAATGCTGTTAATTATTGCTATTTGACACAGTATAATTTGCGCACGCCTGACTATTTGGACCTAGAGAGCAAAGTTTCGAAACATTTTGCATAGCCGGAACAACCCGTGAACCGTACGCTCTGTAATTAAAAGCTACCGTAGGGTACCTAACCATACCGAAACCTCTGACCTTCCATAATGTCCATTATGTGGAAAATAGTTTTGGTAGTTGTGACGCCAGGTCGGAGGATTGAGGTAGCATAGTGCAGGGATAGCAGATATAAGCTCTTCTATGAGAGCAGCAGACGTCTCTCCATTTCTTGTCGTCGTCGGAGAGCCCACCTCACTTCTCGGCTCACTGACCCAAAACCACTGAATTTTTCAGCAGGAACCGCACCGCAGACATGTATATTCAGGTGGAATATGGAAGTTCCCCGGTTAGTAATATTGCTAATTAAGTAAGGGACCCTCTGCAGGATTTGGAGGCAAGCATAGTAAGCGCAGAGTCGCGCCCAACCTCGGATACGCGTACCCGTGTATCCCATTTCAACATACAACATACAGCCGAAATTTCCCCAGCCGTTTCCCCACTCTCTGTCACACCATCCCCTGCACAACATGGACACACTTCCATTACACCTAAACACTGTCGAACACACTCACACCCGCAGTTTTCCCCGGTCTACCGTGACTGTGTCGTAATAATCAGGAAGTGGGATGTAATGTGCGGGTCCTTCCTGCAGCCAACACTGCCCTGTGTACTGGATGGCTTCATTTCACCGTGGAAATTGCCAGGGGAGAGGTGTGGCATTCGTCATCAGCGCCCACATATACACACACAACTCTCACCCTGTACATATAGCATTATTAACCTTTTTCCTCGACCAAATAATTAAACCTTTAATCAAGTCTGCTCCCTTCCTTTGTCAAATGAATCAGCGGGTAAGGGAAGAGGAGGGAATCGGAGATTTTAATTAAAAAATTTAACTTTCCCACCCTCTTCCCCTTCCTTCCCCATCAAGTTTCCCCGAAACATTATTGCTTTATGGATGCTAACTACACCCCTGTTTTCACCCCAGTTAACAGCCGCCGCTCACACTGACCTCTGTTTTGTAAACTGGTCTAATGAGTGATAAAACGGGACAATTTCCATCCTCATAAACGTTGGGCGGGAAATGGATGATGATTTGGAAAGGGTTATGACCTCTGTTTCGCCGTAAGTATTGCCCTTGTGCCGTGTTGCACCTTATTATTGGGGCTCCATGTCGTGGATACACGCTGTAGTGCTCCACGACTACTACTACACGGGATTGTGACAACGGGAGTTGAGCGGGAAGGGCAAACTATAAACACGGGAATGGACAGGGTACACGTTTAAAGTATTTATGAAACGATATCTTTCCCCTCGCCCTCGTCTCTTTCTCTCTATCTAACTCTCCCCGCCACATTCCCCTCCGCTCTTCTACTCTGTTCACTTTTAAAGGAATTTCTCTAATAAAGTGAAAACGTCAGAAAGAGAGAGGTCTTTTGTTGTTATTCCATGTATGTGTGTGTGTGTGTGTGTGTGTGTGTGTGTGTGTGAGCTCCATTTTGGATAACATCTCAGCTCGTTCGCCATAACCATGCCACGAGCCTCGGTATATGTAGCATAACCTTGTCTCACCCAATGTCTCAAGCATAGGCTTTTTTCTGTATGTTTCAAGCCCCGGGAAAGTATTTCGCTTGAAAAAACTGATGAGCTGGCTCGAGAACGACGCCGACAACGATGACGGTGGTGGAGCTCGGTTGATATATGCATACTTACTGTGAACTTCCGACTCCACTATCCATGTGCTTTCTCAGGTAGAAGAAGAAGGAAGTCTACGTTTATATGACGGAGGTCCCAAAAGCTCCAGTCCCTTCCCCCTCTGGGCTCCTTCAATATTAATAAGCTTTGAGAAAATGAGAACTCGTCGTCTGGAATTCCATACAATATTAATGGGTGGATCTATTAAATGGAATTTGATGAATTCTTATTTAAACCGAGCCCCTTCAAAGGGCTCTCTTGTACTCTCTCTCTCTCTCTCACTCACCCCCAGACGCTCACATAGTGTTTTTCATATGCTACGATTCACAATGGGTTCCATTTTATTGGAATCTAAATTAAACATTTTCTCATTCCAGTAGCTCATCCTCCCATATACATCTACAGCACAGCAGAACCTCTGTGTGGAATATTGTACCATCGTTACCGTGGCGGTTCTACTTTGAGGTACTAAAATCATATTAAGGTCAAGCCATTATCATTACCAACCTACACTCACGTTGTCTTCTTCTCAAGTCTCACTACTGTTAGACACACAGTAGTGGGGCTAGTAGGGCTGTGTGGTTGTAAATTTGAAAATAATGAGCGGGAAGAGTGGTCTGCACGGCGTGTGTAACTACTGGCACACACACACACACACACACATAAGGAAGAGGAGAGATCATGTATGAAAGAGGGAAAAGCCTTATGAATTTTATCCCCAAAAAAATAAGGAGAAGGATGCATGTAAGGAAGGGGAGAAGATGGGAGGTAGGGGAAAAATCATATTGCTTTTTAATAGCACCCTGCCTCCCGAGGTATCCATTACTTAACACACAACAACATAGCCGGTCGTGGTTTAACAAATACTTGGCCTCCGTCCTACAAACTTTCCGTAACACATGCACAACTAACATGCACGGAGTGCATATGCGCTACAACACAACAGTTCCACGCAAGAAGGTACACACCACACACAGAGTCATATTAAACTTGGATTCCAGCCGGTTTAGTGCTTGTTTGTGTGTGGACCTTAAAGTACATACGTATATACGTATAGTTATGGGTTATGGGTAAGCACAGAGGGTCTGTTCACACTCTATTTGTAAAGCGAGTGTTGTCTCCCATATGCACATGGACCTTGAGCGCAGTAACATGTTTTCCCGTTATGTTACTTTTATGAATTTATACGCCTTGTTTACATATGTTGAGGGGAATTACTGTCAGTGGACGGATGATGGGGATACCGTACCTGAACTTTGCTACAACAAAGTGCAGTGGCTTAAGAAAATATAGACGGTCGTATCACTTTACACTAACAACAACTCGGCAAGAAGCAACACAAACTAACCGCAGAGTAGTGCACCCACTGATTCAAAAAGAGCCCCTCCCGAGTTTGCTGGAACTTTGAACCAGGATTTTCTCCCAGAATAAGACTACAAAGGGGCCCGAAGGTTTTTCGCAAAATTGCATTTCGCAGAATTCAAAAATCTAGCGAGCATTTTGAGCTAATCACTGTCGTAACCCATGCTTTCAGTGTGTATGTATTGAGGGCACGCAAGGGTGCAGTCTCAGTCACGCATATTCGTGCACATTGCTAGGGAGCAGGAGCGCACCCGTGGGCAAGTCTACAAAGGGTCTGCGGTTTCGTGTTATTATAACACATCCACACACACACTCACACACACACACACACTCAATCACACACACAATCACGCACACAGAGGCTAAGCCTGGCCTCCAGCCTGGATGTAAACCAGTATCATTTAACCGTGATCCGAGCGGTTAGACACACACACACCGTACGTATACCGCGACGTGTACGACTCTTAACTAACCGAAAGGAACCAACCCATGGTTTGCGGAGCTGACGACTGATGATGGAGAAACTTTTCACATGCGATCCTATGCACGGTTGGTTGGTTGTTGGCTGGACGGCTGGCTGGCTGCTTCCTTTAATACTATACACAGCCGGCTGGCTGAGGTCCTTTACTATTTGTTCCAATGTTGTGGGTTTTTAAGTGTGTGACCGACCAGGCGGTATTCAGTTTCATGCCACGATGCCATCGAAACCCAAAACCACCATGGATTTGGTTACACATTAGCATTACTCTTGTACGTCACTCCCTCTGTATAAACACACCTCACGGCACACGGAGCGAGCGGTATACGGGGGGTGAAAATGCAAAAATCTGAGCTGGCTCCTCCACCACGGTCGTTCCTCTTGTTGTTCCTCCGGTCGCTGCTGCTGTTGTAAACCACGAGAATGCCACTCTCTCGGAAAAGGCTGCTCAAGAGGGAAAATATGTTATGGGGAGCGTGCATATATAACGTAAGCCAACAGCCTTCCTTCCTTCCTCTCTCTCACCGTCAGCTCTCTTCCCTATCCTCTCGCTGTACAACTTCCCATATATTCAACTCTTTCCACACTCTTGAAGGAACCTAATACAGAGGGAGTGAAAAACGAGGAATTTCGAGAGTGTTGTAACAACAACAGTAGCAACGACGACGACGACGACTACAACAACAACAACAAAATAACTTTCAATGGCCTTCGTGGCTTGAATTTCTTCTGCAATATATGTGTGAGCAGATAAAGCTCTTCCACACGTAGGCATCATGAACTGTACATTGCAGGGGTGGAAGCGACTATAACCACAGCATAACAATGGGGCCCAATTTAGCTCCAGTTTTCTATGTAGTAGTATCGGTTTCGGTTTCACTCTCACACCCATACTACACACCTGGATGATGAGGGTACAGACTTGAATACGTTATGTGGTGATTTCGGGGAAGCTATATGCGTAGGAAGGAAGCTGGAGTGATGATTTGTGTGCGGAGGCCACTATAAAATTTATGAATAATTGAGTTCCGCAATTCTCATGTAAATGGGTGCGAATTTTAATGGGTTCCAAAACCAACATGGTGGAGCAGGCAGGAAGTATATTAACATTGTGTTCTGTGTGTGTGTGTGTGTGTGTGTGTGTGTGTGTGTGATTGTGCAAAAGAAGAAGGGATTTGGCCCGGTTGGGTCGGTCGCTTGGCACTGTACCATATTCAGTTTTTATTGCACGGCAGCCACTATACTTGAACGTGTGCTCTGCACTACAGCTTGAGTGAATGTGGGAAAAACAATGGGGAAGGCGAGCACAGCTCCGAAAGGAGGGAAACACTCTATGGGCGTATGCTTGTGGGATGAGAGGGCTGTTTAGAGAGGCGGGAGAGTGGGAATAAATTCGGACTTTCGTGATGCGAATGATTACGCTTGCATGACTCCTGTTCTCATTTGTGTAAAAATAGGGTTTTCCAACCAATTTTCCTAGTGATCAGCCCGATAATAATGGAGATGATTGGAAAAGTTGTTACGGTGTGAGCAAATACCCGTCGTTACTGCTGACTGTGGGGGAGTGAATGTGTGTATGTGTGTGTGTGTGTGTATGTGTGTAATTTGTAAGTGTGGAGAATGATTGGAGGTTTGGGTTATTTGTAAGGGCAGAAAGTTCCCACTTGAAATGGGAATTCTTCAAGTCAGTCCAATATTTCTTTTCCTCTCGTTTCTCTCTCTCTCTCTCTTCTTCCCGTGGCTACGTAGCTACTCTTACAGGTTCAAAATATATTTTAGATTGGGGAAAGTAGCTTGGGCACAGGAAGGATGGAATAGTCACAGTAAGGGGGTGTGGTATGGAGGGCTCGGGAGACTTTAAGCATGTGTGTATACATCTGTGTATGTAGAAAAAATCCGGAAAGTTTTACACGACTTATTTTTAAGTCCTTTTCGTTCCTTTTCCCTTCTTTTCCGCCTTCTCCTCCCACTCCTCTTCTTCCTCCTTCCTCCTCAACCCTCTTGAACATTGCTCGTAAGTTTTCCACCCTTTTCCAGTACCGAGACAGACAGACACAGACAAATACTTATGTATATGCAGGGCTAAAGTCTTACTTTCCTTCTGAGTTTGATTTTCTGCTTCACTTCCTCAGGTTTACTTCTCCTGACTCGTTCCTGGCCAACTCGGACGGGACAGGGAAGAGAGGGGATGACACAGACCGGCTGGCGGATCGTCTCGTCCTGCTTCGTTCCACACATCGGATTTCCAAACTGAAAACAATTCTCTGTGACTAGTTTGAAACTCCAAATATTTTCAATTCCCGCAGCCCAGCTTTCGGAGCCGAAATGTGGTGTGTATGCGACTTTGAAGTTAAAGATCGGAGGTTCATGATACGACGGTATGGGAAAACTTGTTGGGATTGAAGTAGGAGCAGCAGCAGCAGCAGCAGCAGCGGGGGATTTGCTATGACTCTGACTTGGAAAATCTGCTCCTGCCGAATTGCAATAAGGTACGTGTGCATGGGATGGGGGTAGGTTTTTTCCCCCTGATTTTCAACGGGAGTGCGGGTTTTTTGGCCGGAAACCATAGTGGTGATGTGTCCTAATGGGGGTATGAGTGATGATACTTGGTTGATTTTACTGTGCAAATAAATCAGCGTATTTATTTACTAGGTAATATTTTCGCGGCTTCAATTCTCACTTAGGAGAAGGAGGAGGAGGAGGAGAAGGAAAGAGGAGGATACCGTATAAAAAGTGGAGACGGGGCCGTAACAAACTACGATGAGCCAGCCGGGTTGTAAATGGTATTCATCAGAGTCGTAACTGGAGGGAAGGCTTGTCATGATGTGATCCCGTTTCTCGGCAGGGATGAGATGTGAGTGGAATAATGCGTGTATGTTTTTCATGCTCATGTCGTTGTGGTGCTCGTGGTAATCTGGGGAATTTCGTATTCCAGGTTGTGAAAGATCCAGGGGATCCTCCGTGGAGCGGAACGAAATTTGTACTGTCTGTCGTCGCTGCCCTAGTAATGCGCCGGAGAATGTGAAGGTAAATGAAGCTGAGGAAATTTGGATGTGCATGTATGTATGGGGAGTGAATGTGTGTATGTGTGTGTGTGTGTTAGTCACCCTTGTCGGAGCGGAGCAGTATATTGAGTTGAAGATGTAGACATGTAATTGTGGAGAACTTGCCGTTCTCTCGTCCATTCCTTCCTTTGGGTAGGCCAGTGAATTGACGACAACGACGTCGACAAGAGTGAGAGAGAGAGAGAAGGTTGAATGAATGAAGCTAACGTCGTGTGAGTTGAGTTCTCAAGTATAAGTAACGAGTGTATGGAACAAAGTTGGACTCTTTCCCTTCATCTCCCAGACTATACTAATAGTATGTGTGTGTGTGTCTATGTGTGTTCCTTTTTTCCCTCGGATCCAGTCTGGAAATCCCGACTCTTTCTTCCAACTTTCCTCTATTCAATATTTTTGGGTCTTTTTTCAAATCAAAATGAGCTCGGCTCAGCAACTGTGTGAGCCTGCTGTCGTGTGCGCGGTAGTAGCATTAGTAATAATAGTAGTATGTGGGTGCGTGTGCATATGCTTTTGAGCATGTGCATATACACGGTAATGTGCAAATGACTCAAAATGTGGATAGAGAGAGAGAGAGAGAGTTGAATGGCGCCCACGCTAATTTCGCCCCTTCAACTTCTTCACATGGTTTGAAATTAATGATTTTATCAAGAGTCTCAGGGGCTGAGCTGGTAAAAAATAGTTGGTGAAAAATTGAGAGGAAGGAAAGGAAGAAGGCGGAAGGACGATGACGACGACGACGGCGCACATTCATTTATTACGGTGAGCACAAATCCATTTCGAATTTCTGTCGATATTAAATTATTGTAATTTGAACCTCCGTCTCATTCCCACGGTTCTGCTCTCTTCCCAGGTCTGTCTGTCTCCCGCACTCTGCGAACGAGCTGCACTCACTCCGACCGCGCCCCGTGCTACACACAAGGCTATATGGTATTAATTCCACGTGTCAAGTATCGTGTGTGATGGCTTGCTTCTGTTACACTACTTCTACAACTCTCTCTCTCCCTGCAACATACGGATGTTCCTCTTGTTGTGGCTTCCATATAATACTTGGAAAGGGAAGGAAATGTACGATGCTGTAATGCAATGTGTCGGCCCTGCTGTCTGCCACGGCGGCTTCACACAGCCAATTTTCCCCCCAACCCTCGGAAAAAACTCTTGACAAGTTGGGGAATCTATTTACTAAAGTGCATTCTGCAGTGCTTGTTAATGCAAAACTATCAACTTTGTAGGGTTAGCCGGGCACATAATAAAGCACGTTCAGGCAGAACGAACACACCCGTGGAGGTCCCAGCCATTGCCTGCTGTTGCTACACGTATGCGTATGTCAAGAGAGCTAATACATTCCCAGGCTCGACGCCAGGGCTATACACTTGAGCCTCCACCAACACCACTAGGACCACTACAACTGCTAGTTCAGAAGGAAGACGTGGGGCTCCTATGCAAATTGTATTGCCAACAAGGAAACTCATGAGCGTGCTCTCCCGCACTCCACACCGAACATGAGGATCATAGGGGATGGCGAGAGGGAGGAGGAGGAGGAGGAGGGAACGGAGGAAATATTGTGTGAGAATCTTGTATCAGAATTTTATTCAAAGGATTTGCATTTACACCGCACAGCCACTACATTTCTCGGATAATAATTCTCTGTTGCGTGTGCGTGTATATAAATGTGTGTGTATAGATGTGTGTGTATATTGGTAGAGTCAAGCCTGGTCCTTCCACTTCCATTATTCGGAGTGGAGGCGGGGAGCGACGGGAGGGAAAAGAGAAAAGCCTTATGATTCCTTCAAATTCATTCCACCTCCTCGGAAATTCATATTCGATTGCGGTTAAGCAAACAAGCCGCCGCTGCCGCCACCACCGCCTCCCAAATTACTCCGAATAAAGGCTGAGGACGAACAAGAGAGGTGGAATAAAAGCCGTCTTCGCTGTGGCTCTTAAGTCTCCCAAATCTCGCCGGCACAGGGAGGTCGAGGTCGCCTTTGCCGCCACACGCTCACAACAACAAGGAAGGAGCGGATTCGGAGATTGAGGAGGCAGTGTGAAACTCAAAGGATGTGTGTGTGTGGAGGGCAAAAGAAAACATACGTTGCTCTCCCCCGAGTGAGGACCATAGCTTTCCCGTGCATGCATTAAAGCGGAGAAAAATAATAAAGACGAAAAATCTTCCGCCGCCCCGACCCTCACTCACTCACTCACTCACTCCTCCGGCTGCTGCTCACTGCTTGCTGCTTCTGGAAAAGAGCCCAAAACTGACTGAGAATTTTGAGAAGAAGAATCTTATATCATCAATATTTCAAAAGCCCCGTAAATAATACAAGAGTATATGAAGGGGGAAAAGAAGAGGGATCCCAAGACGACGGTCATGGATGGAATGGGGATGGGAAAATATTGTGAGACCTCTGCGGGATGTGTATATGGAAATTAGGGGGGAGTATTATGATTTAAGATATGGGAGGCTGAAAAAATAACCAGGGTATTTTCAATTGTGCCATATTTTCACATTTCCACACTCACACACACACACACA
>WJFA01004159.1:0-11220 GCA_009870155.1 Pseudobourletiella spinata | reverse complement strand
CAAATGTAAAGAAAATTAAATAGTGGTAAAATAGTCAACAATTAAATGTTTGCGTAACGGCGAACGGAAATCACCGGTGTTGATTCTTCTGAATCCAGCCTAGGAAACTCCCCACTCGCGTGTATACGCCAGGAAATCTGCCACAACCAATCCCCCAAGATACTATTCCCACCTGCTGCCCATTGTACATCAGTGGTCCACCGCTGTCACCCTATAGTTTTTTCATGATGTTACACTTGTGAAGGTTCCATTGTTAGAATTTTTACTATATACTAGTTTACTATTTCAGTTTTTACTACAGCGGAACTTACAGAGCATGCATCTGTTCTGGTGCTGCCAGCACATAGCATGTGATCAGCGATTCCTCCCGGGGCGAACCCACCATACGATCTTTTACATTCCTGGTTTGACATTAGTGCCACTTCGGCATGGTGAAGATCGGAGGGGAAGATTCCATACTCACTGAGTCTACCCCAGCCAGCGACTCGAGCAAAGCCTTTATTAGGCACATTCCCGGAGAGTCCCACCGGCTTAATTAAATTGTTGTAGCGAACTGATTGAGACAGCGTGAGAATAGCCACATCGTTGTACTACAGTCATACACACAACTCCATCAAACTTCTGCTAGCCATGACACTTTAATTTGATGATGAAAATCTAAAAGAATCACGAGAGAAACATACCAGAGTTCTGGGATTAAAGTAACGATGCTTAGTTACGCGGGACACCCTTCGGACTTCGTGATATCCATCCCTATTTGAGTAAATGTTGTGGTCTCCGAGCTGTACCGTCATACGAGCGACATCACCGCCGCTCATACTGGAAACAACGTGCCCAAATTCAACCTGGAGACCAAAATGGTGATTTTTTTCTCAAAACTCTGACTTACTGAGAGACACAATGTGCGGCAGTTAAGACATGATTCGGGTTGATTAGCGATCCTCCACAGAAGTGACGTCCATTATTCATTATTGCTACCTACACAATATAACCTTTTATTTAAACGACAAATATTCATAATTGATTGCCGTTTTAAGGATAAATACTCTTATTCTTACGATGTAAGGATACTGCCCTCTCGGCGGAATACGCCCTCCAACGACTCTTAGATCCAAGGATGCCTGCTCCTTGGTAAAGTTACCAGTACAACAAACCAAATCCTGAGCGGGTCCTTCGATCCCTACAAAAAACCGGAAAAAGTGGAAAACTCAAGCCAACGCAAGAAGAAGCTTGGTTTAAGTATACACTTACGAACAGTCCCGTCCTCAATATATTTGTACGGCCCTTCCGATCTACAAGTTCCCACAGTTGCCTCCCTTAACATGTTGGCAAGTTCCAGATTTCCTTCGTACACACCGTCACCGTCCAAGTCATTTCCGTACATGAAGTGGTAGCATTTTTTCATTGGAATACAGCTCCCGTCCGCTCCAGCTGGAGTCTGACACAGGTCACCGGCTTGAGCGGGTCGGCTGACCACAACGTTCTGGTACTCATCTGTGTAATCCACTTCAGGATAATACTCCATGTAAAACTGGCGCCCAGACCGACTTTTCGACTTCTTCGTTTTCCGACTTGATTTTTTACCGGGTCCTCGTTTCGGGGATGGTGCTTGATAATGGATAAAACCAAATGTGAATCTGTAATAAACAACGGTACTAGGTTGTTGATATGATATTCCTCCGTCATAATACCTTCAGCTTCAACAATTATATAGTCATCTCCAGTTTCGCTCGTTGCACTGGAAACGTCAGAATTTGCAGCTCCCGCCGCAACACAACGGCTCAGCTGTAAACACAAAACAAGACAACCGGCGAGGCTCACTGCCTTCATTTTTAGACCCTCTACACCAACAGCTATATGACACACAGGTAGAAAGTTTGTTTTCCGAAACTGAGTGAAACAAAGCAAGGGTTTTCCCAACAAGATCTGCCCAGACTTCCAGCTTGTGGAAGACTAAAGGATTCTAAGGTGAAAAGTGTTACTTTAAACCATATAGGATTTCGGTTGGGGTTCGTCTGGGTGACTAACAAGTTAACAGTCGGGATCGGCAGTTGGCAATTTACAACGTGTACAATGGAGCAAATGCATTAACCCATGTTATGCTATATACTGACCATCCCCACCAGCCATGACACTATGTGCGGGCTGGCAGACAGTGTGGCATGTTGCGGCCAGCAATCTAATTTTTGAGGAGAAAAGGGTAAAGAAAACGACAAGACGAGAGGGATGAGAAGGGGGGAAAGAAGTCGTTTAACAGGCACATAAAACCTGAATAATAAAATCTCTGGTTTCATCAATGAATTTATATTTCTGCCTGTAGAATAAATTAAGAAATTTCGTTCTTACTGTTAAATTCCACATCATTATAGAGTCTCGATGTCTTGTACTCATCGCACACATCTGTGTAGTGTAAAGGCCGATTTCCCACCCCTACACCTCACAAAAAGTCGATTATTTACTCACACTTAGCAATTTTTCTCTGACTCGCCGTTGGCAAGCTGTCATTTGGGCCAGAGCTCATAGACTCAGTCAGTTTGTCAGTCGCGGTGGTCAACTCGACGTCAGAGGACCGTGTACGGCATTCTCCTGAAACCTCCCCCTAGTCCCGACCTGCTCTCAGTCTCATCACCTCTAGCAGCAGACGGTAATGGAAAACAGTTATTCTCGTGCTTGATGACTGTCAACGCTTGAATGATCCTTATCTCTCTCTGTATCTCCTCACCATTTGTCAATCATCAAGTGCAATCTGTACATAAATCTCTTGATCTTCACCTCATCACCGCCACCTTATCTCACACTTTGTCGAGGCTTTATTTTTGTGACACAGACCAAAACTGACTTGACAAGTGTCGATGTTTAAGTGCCATCTCATTGGAGACGATGGTAAAGGGGAAAAAACGGTAGATATATGTCAATGCTATTTCCGCCGGTTGCATCGGACTTTCTTGAGCTGTGCACAAGAAATATCATGGAAAATTTGAAAAATTGAGACCAACCCGCCGGTAATCGCTGCAAAATGCCCACTGGCCTACCAAACGTATTAAATACAGAAAACGAATCCACTATGGCTCACCCTCGGTGACATTATTTGTGGACAGCCCCTCATCATCAGTCCCTTGAAGAAACAGTAGCAGTCTTATCTTTTCCTGATAAACTTTTACCTACCTCTCCGTCATTGCTACACTGAGTCGCACTCAAAGTGAGGCGCAGGTGTTCATCGAGGACGAGTTGTACCTACTTAGTTGTATTCTACTATTTCGGGCTACTTCTTCTCTATTTTCCTCTTTTAAAGTCACACAGTTGTGCAGATGACTGTATGCAGGGGGCAATAATAAGATTGAAATCTACGAGCAAGTAGCCACAACATGATTACGCATACAAGATATGCACCATCACCGCATTGTAATGATAATGAAACTGTTTGGACAGGTTTTGGGGGTGATTAAAGGGCATAAATCCTCGGAAGAACTCGCACTCAGCGGCACAGTACGATACTTGGAACTGCTCAAGTAATTATCTTAATTGCCCCCCTGTATTGGCACAAGTCTTTTTTAGGTGGATCATTGAGAAGTGGCCGTAAATGCCGTGGTCATTTCTGAACCTACTAACAGGCATGTGTGTGAGATAGAATTTTCATGTCGCCCAAGAGCCAGCAGCACTGCCAGCAGCGGTGCCGCAAAAATACGCTGTGAGTATATCCGTGCAGCCTGTGTATTGCGCCGTAATTGTGTCCGCATTAGCTATCCTCGTTGGAAAATTTTGTTTATTCTGGCTGGTTGCCTTAGGAAGGGTTTAGGGTAATGATGTGGCACTTCTCACTAGGGTGAAGACATGAATCATAAATGGCATTATAATCCATTATTTTTTGCCAGTCCCATGCAGTGGAACATCAGGTCCGGCATCCATCCAATTTCCATTGCCAAAGTTTTTTGGGACATTCTTTTCAATTTTTGGTTTCTCCCATACAGCTTTTTAGCTGATCAGCAAAAGTGCAAGGACCTCTCTGTTAATTGTGACGAAGGTCAAGTTGAGGGGAAGGGCCCCAGAGTTTACATACAGAGTTATGGACTCTGTAGAAGTGTAGATTTTTCTGTGGTTACACATCACTATTAGCCGTCTCTGCAAACCACTATTTGCTCAAAAGAAATGCGCAGAAAGTTCGGTTGAACCCCCTTCATTGTCTGCCTCCTTTGTGGTCACAACCTCTTCGTTGACAAGAGGGATGAGAGTCCATTAATAGTTAATCATACAGGGTTGAGCTGAAGAGAGGCCGCGGTTATTATTTGCTCGCACGGCATGCTAATTAATGGGACTGGGCTCAACGTATAGTCTATCTGTCTATAACCCCATATAAATAACACTAGACAGACTTGTGTGCTTGGCTGCGGTCAACTTGGCAAGATTGGATGTGGACGAGCTTATCCGGCGGATTATGAGAGGGTACGTGAGGGCGTCTAGCTCATAAAAAACTTTTATGAACCGGGACAAGCTGTCAAGTTTTGAGACAAAGTGGTTGTGATAATTAAAAAAATGCAAAAAACAGTCAGAAAAAGATATGGAGACTAACGGAGTGGATTTTTGAATATGTATATATCATCATCATATAAAGCTTAGAAATCAGTACATTATAAAGTTTTGTCACAATTACGGTAACATTGAGTTATTACGTATAATTGCATATTGTCATTTAAAGGTACACGCATACTTATACTTTATCGTATCACGACGCTTTCAGCTCCATATGCTCACCCCGTGTATCGCCTACTCCCACGGCCACGGATGAGCCCTCTATGAGCTGTCAGCCCAGAGTCACCTCCTGCGGAGAAGAAAATCAGGTTAATAAACAAAGACTGCAAACGGCGCATAAAACGTATCTTCATTCAGCCTTAGTAGTACGATGTTTACTAATTGACTGCAAGTGCAGCAAATGTGATTATACTGACTGAGGAGTGGACGGGGAGAGTGATGTGAGTTGAGAGAACCAGCAACCTCCACTCCACTTACCGCTGACGGTTTTTTTCAATCCAGTCCCGGTACTTGTCCACGCGAGTGTACACTCCGGGATATGTTCCACATTCAATGCCCCAGGACACCAGTCCCACTTGTTCATAAGTATGGCCGGTTCTCACCATCAATGGCCCTCCACTGTCACCCTGATGACAAACAAAGTTTTTGGATCAAGTTAGGAGCTAAGTCGGACAGGTAAACGACCGAAAATCTACAAATAACCCTCACCCTGCAAGCATCACGACCGGGGGAACCGGCACACACTTGCCCATCGGAAATGCCGCCCTTTGCCAAAGACCCGTACTTGTTCCGGCACTCAGAATTCGTCCAAATCCGCATGGTTACATGACGCATGACGCTGACGGGGTTCCCTTGGAACTGTGTACTTCCCCAGCCCGCCACGACCCCTTCCGTATTACCCAGATCATATCTCCTCGTCCCGTTTGTTAGGCATATCGGCCGTATGTTGGTCAAGTGGGATGTGACCACGTCAGAGTCCAGGATGAGAAGGGCAATGTCATGTTGCTGCGGAAAGTTAACGGAGCAATTAGTTGGAGTGGGAAGATGATTTTTCTGGACGTGTTGCGAATGTTACCAGAGTAGCTTGAGTGAATCCTCGATGCCTGGCAAGGGATTTGACACGTTTCACCACATGCTGAGTTTCGGACACGGTGGACAAGTCATGGTCTCCGAGCAGAACCCTGATTTGAGCAACATCATGCGGCTGCATGCTGAAAAGGGTCATTCCATACATCAGTATTTTCAATTTACCAACTCATCATCCTGCTCGTGCAATAATGATTATATTCAATTAACAAATGTGTTGTGAGGAAGGCGGCGGCGGGACTTACAAAGCGACGCAATGAGCTGCCGTCAAAACATGCCGTGAGTCTATGAGTGAGCCTCCACAAACGTGCCGCCGTCCCACTACCATGGACGCCTGCAAAACCAGCTTGTAATTAATAGACCGTTTTTCAAAGTCAACTACACATCTCATCGTAGGGTCAGGGGCAGTTAAGGATCACAAATCAAGTTGTTGATACTCAATTTAAACACGACAATAGAGCCGCGCTATGATTAAGTTGTTCAAATCTGTCTGATGTCTGATTTCAAACAAGTTCCCCTCATAAAATTGTCCGCACGATGGGATTTAAAAGTATAAGCATTGTCAGACTTGCCATCCAAGGATACATTCCCGGTCCTCCCTGCTGCAGAGGAACTTCAGATCCTCCCACAATAAGACTCTGACCACAGCTTGACTCGATGAATGGTGGACTCGTTGTCGAGACGGGGGCCATAGTTGAGGTGTACGTGGTTGTGCGCCTTTGGGAGGTTGTAGTAGGACGGCTGGTAGTTGTCGTCGTCATCGGTCTTCTGGAAGGGGGTCGGTGTCCGCCTGGTCCACCTTGGACGGGACCGGGCCGCGGCGGCCAACTGGGTATTGGTGGTCGCCTGGTGGTCGTTGTGGTGGAAAATTTTATGCCGGAAGGGGGCAACCAAGGCTTTTTCTGGGGACAGCAAATCATGCTTTGACGAACTTCCGCGTCTAAAGTAAACAGGGAAAATGAGGTGGACTGGTAAATTGCCTTGGGAATTATAATTATAGCTCAATCTCACCATTGCTAACAAGTAGAAGTGGTATGAAACAACTGCTTGTTTTATTCTAAACATCCCACAGATATAAGTAGGAAAGTTATACTGCCACACTGACTTCTTTTAGGGAAGTTACGTTATGAGGGTGAAAATTTTACACATTTGACTCATTTCACTAGATTATGTGATGACATATGCATATTGAGACAATGCTTTTGCGCCATCTACCAGGCACACTGCATAGTCACTCATAGCAGCATACAATGGCACGACAGCAATGCTACATGCGAAATGATCCAAAACATGTTTACCTGCAGAGAAGTAAAGGTGATTGATAACAGACGGCCCGTGGCAAGGTGATGAGGCAGCTTGGTACAGGTCGAACAAGGCAGGGTTCCTCACACTCTTCAAGTCATTGGAATCCTCAGAATAGTACAAGACAGGATAGCAATCCCGCATAGTCTTACAGACACCCTCTTCCCCCAGCATTGTCTTGCACTGACCCGGCTTTGCCGGCGTCACGAGTGCTGGTTTACTCGTCGGCCTCTGACCGAAAATCCCACCCCCGAAAATCCCTGCGGGCCAACCCGGAGCAGCGGGGAAGTTCCCTGGGAAACCAGGAAATTGCCGCTGCCCTCTATTCTCCCCATGACCAGCACCACCAGTCCTCACATCATCCGACCTTGCTGCAAACAACAAATGTAAATTAATCCACTTCACCCTCCAACAGACAAGATGACATATGTTACATCCCATTAACAATAAATCACTTGGCAAAACCAGTAATTACCTTCAATTATTTCAGTATCCTCATCCTCCCAAATCAGTCCATCAGACAGGCTGGCGGTAATGACGACGAGGAAAAACAGTTGAAGGAGGAGACGACAGAAAGGGGATCCACGCTGTTGATTGGTGGCCCAACAAGAACGGTGATGACTCAGTGTGGTCATAATTTACAGTTGATGGCTAGCTACGTGGACACTTTATGGAGCTCAATTGTCTCATAATCCAAAGTTTGATTAGTTTACAAACCCCTTTCAACCTTATTGACACATGCACGCACACACAATAAAAACACGCGCAATGTAATTACCAGACCAGATAGAATTAGATTACGACCAAAAGCGGGGTAATCAGACCAAAAAAAGCTGGTCTTCCGAACAAGGGGGTGTACAGTACACTTGAAAATTCAAGGGTAAACTTTCAACGCATCCACACGCATATACACACAGTTTTAAATCGAATTTGCAATGGAAGAACAGGAACGACGTGGTGGGGCAATGTTGGAGCATACAAACGAGCTATATAAGTCGGCCTAGTATGTGAGGCAATGTTGATATTGGGTACAACTCAAATGACTTTTATTACACCAGTACCATGTACACAGGGGGAGTCACAACACCAGGTTTCCCAACCACAAACACACTGGTGACGACCGTAAAAATCAGCCCGAGTCCATACTCGCTCACTAACAGCCACCAAATGGGCCAATGTCAAGACCAAAACTGGTGCCGGTAATGACGATGATTCGAAGACAAAAGTTCTCGCCAAAACTATCGTGCTCATCCGATCAATAATAGTGATTACATGTACAAGTTCCCCCTTCAACAATATGGGATGATGATGATGATGCTGGTGGTACTCCTCGCCACAGTTGGGTATTGGCTGAGGAGCAAGGAACACAGAAAGAGAGGGAGAAAAAAGGAGTGAGAGAGAATTAAACTGTGGGTTGTTGGACGACAATGAGCCTGTCGGGATCACCTGCTGATTGAAATCAACTTTGTCGTCACTTCACTTCCCGATCAAATCATGGACGCCGTGGAGCCAGTCATCGAGCAAGCTCAACTGCGTCTTAAAATGTAACGAGATCAGTGATGATCCGAGTCATCCCTACCCCTCAGACTCCACCGGCACCGGCTCATGGCACATACATATTTTTAGTTACATTCCATAGTAAAACCAGCAGCTGATGCGAAAACAGACCATAGTAGTAGTATCTCATGACACATAGCCGTGGCATTAGGAAAAGGCGCAGTAGTGAGAGCATGCTGTACAGTATATAGTGTTAAACCCGTTAGGTTTTGGCGCACATGTGCATTCCGACCAGTTTTGACCATTGTTAGCTTTGAGCAAAGTCCACTCACACACACACACACACACATACACACACACACACACACAAGGTGTCAACGCTCGTCTTTGCGTGAATAAAGGCGGGAAAATCAGCCCTGTACAATTTCCCAATTTTTTTACGTTCTTCTTGTTGTTATGGCCGTAATGAGCCATCCCTATATTTATATCCCAGTCGCCGACACTACTCATCTTAATTTACACGCACGTAGTACTACTACTGCTACTACTATTATTACTACTACTACTACTACTACTACTACTACTACTTTTCCAGTCAGTCAGAGCAGGCCGTACAACAGGTTTCTACAGTAAATGGCTAATACGCCCGTGCAGTCCGAAGAGTAGATGAATTCTTGCCGAAAATCAAAGGTGCAGTTGCACTTGTGCTCATTGTTTTACACTCACTTTTGAGGTCCCACGGATGACCGGAGGGAGGGTAGCTGGCAGGCATTGTGTAACGTCGGGGCGAACGTACCCAAAATCGGCACGAGGAGGATGATTTAATTCTTTTTTGTTTACTCCTTTGCCAGTGCGAAATAAGTAACTACATGTATACGGGCTGTTGAGAGTGCGGGGGATGAACGACCGCTGAATAGACCTTGGTCTTTTTTCCACAGTGTCGATGGCTCTGATTGCACGAAGAAGATGGATCGGAACATGGTTCGTACACGTACAACGTTAGACGTATATAATGAAAAATTGGGCCCGACTCTGTCAACGTAATGAAGGAAGGAATAGGAGGTATGTGGTAGCATTTAACTTGGTTGGCGGCAGCAGCGTAGTCGTCTCTAGTAGGAGCCCGTACTCCGTGTCCATGTTGACGCTGTTCTGTGATATGAATTTTAATCGCTTCGCCCTCATCTGGCTCTATCGCTCCTTCTCCTTCACTCTTCCAGGTGAAGCCACAGATTGACCACACTCTTCCCGTTTGTACAGAGAGCTACAGAGTTGAAGAGCGGCGGATAGGGTAGATCGTAGAGTTGTTGACTCACTCACACCAGCAGGGTTGGAGCCTTGCAAATTTCATTCAATCTTCAACGGAATTCCAATGGTGTTAAGGTTAGGAGATGGTAAGAGATACTTTGCAGCGTCTTGATGTGTGTAAGAGTGTGAATTTTAATGGGATGATGAGACTGTTAAAAGAATTGGATGATGATGCTGATGATGAGAATGGAGTGCGGAATGAAACCGGCTTTGCCTAGCGGCCTGGGCGTTGCCTCATTTTCACAGGTGTATATGTACACATGTGTGCATACAAAAATACTTATATAAATGAAATCCTCTCGTGTATGTATTGACCTGCCCGAATATTGACCCTGGGTCTGGTTAGAAAAGCAAATTGGATGGCGTTAGCAAGTTATATTCTTCATGTGATGGAATTACAGGATCAGATATTATTTGGATGGCCCAGAGAGCACCAGTGGGGCGCAGAGCAGATACTGAGAAGAGACTCTAAAAACACTGAGATTAAGGGAAGCGATTAAAAAGTATATTAATGGGAAATTATGTGAGTCAGGTGCGGGATGACTCTGCACTTTCCTTCATTTATCTCTCCAAGCAGGTGGCTGAGGGCGAGGCGCAGAAAGGCTAACGAGTTTAAGCTGGTCTCTTATGAATGCTGAAAACTCCACTTAGGTCTCTTTCCTATCAATAATATCAGTTTCAATCAAGTTATTCCCTTGCGGTGCGTGCTAGCAAGAACGGAAATTCTTGAGCATTCATGAGTGCGGGAGGACATAGTATCTGTGGTCGCTGCCACTACTGTGAAGATATTTTTCTGTGAAACTTTTGNCTGTGGTCGCTGCCACTACTGTGAAGATATTTTTCTGTGAAACTTTTGGACGCTATGGATTTTTCACGTTTAACTTATATAGGTTATAGGAAGGATCGATTCCAAATCCCACTTTCACTATGCTAGGTTAAGCGAATGGGTTATGATTCCCCAAATCAATGAAAGGTCTCATTCCAGATTGATCCAAATTGATGACTGTACCTCACTCGTTGCATTGCCCTACTAAAAATATGAAAATCCCTCGCATCCTGTTACCAAGCATTTCCGGATAAGTTCAATTCGAATCATTTAAAATGGTTTTACCGTGAAACTTGACTTACGCAAGGGCTGTTCCCAGTACACATTGACCATCTAGCATCTGTAACTTTCGAATTGACGTATGAGTTTGCGCCCGTACTAACTATTAGTCATTATAATGATTGACTAGACAGTGTATAGGAAAAGTCATCTTTATTTTGAATTTTAATTTATTTCATTTATTATTGCGTGACCCCAGCACGCGAGAATGGGAATCACTCCTAACGGAAAGGCGACAAAAGCGGCAGCGGCGCTCAACTGGCTCGAACGCAGACGTTCCGACGGCGAATAAAACCGGGAGGACAATCTCGGAGCGGAACGTGTAATGCAGTGGATGGATTCTACAAAGGATGAGTTTTCACAATTTAATCAACTTGGTGAATATGCAGGCACATTTG
>WJFA01004158.1:0-11221 GCA_009870155.1 Pseudobourletiella spinata | reverse complement strand
TGAATGCACTACTATTGTAGGGTGCGAATACGTATAGACACAAGACTTTTATTTGGAACGGCTCAAACCTTGACCTATATTTATGGTGATCAATATTATGGGAATTTTTGAGGTTTTCTCTTTTTTTTTGCATATTTTACAAAGTCTCTCTTTCTCTGTCTCTCTCAAAAGTATAATTCTCAAACCTGAAGAAGAGTATGGAAGTTTGGAGTCGGAGATGTAATACGGCGGGAGTGACTTGAGATTTAATTGCATTAAATGCGTAGTACAATGCAATGAGCGGGGGAATTACTCTGTTGTAAAGGGAGTTTTTAAATGATTTCATTGAGGAACCCCGGGTTTCCTACCCAGCTGGGCCGTCGTCACTTGGGAGATTCGGGGAGGAGGAAGTGGCGGTTTAGGTTACTCACCCAAGTGAAGCCAAGACAGTTAATTGCATCAGCCAGCATATCGCCCAGAAGTGACGGGTAGGAGTTGAGTGCCGGGAAGTAGGCATGCATGTGAGGGCTCTGCCAGTGTGTCACCTTCAATTTGAATAACAATCCCACATCACCATCCAAAGTGGACAATTTTATCTCCATGAAATCCTCTTCCATCCGCAGGGAGGAAAACACATCACCACCACCGCATTCCGCACGGGTCTGAAAAGTGTACTCTGTACAGTAGTACTGTGAGAGAGGGCGGATTTCCGTGGGAGTGCGGAGGGGGTGTAAAAACCCCATTCCGGCCCAATGGCAAAATAAAGTATGGTGAAAGTGGGCTCGTAAACTCACTCAATGAGACCAAATGAGACCATCTTCACACATTGCTAGAGAGGAGAACATGGTAAAGGGGACATAAGGAAATCTATCACGTTACTCCCAGGCAGAACAATTTGCTCAAAATCTTGGAAAATCTCCTGGAAGGACTCTCCCTCATCTGGAGCTTGTTCCGGGATCAGGTTCCTCATGTAGCCCGGCTTGACGGCGGGGAAAACACGACGAGATCGGATCGTTGTCAAGTAGTCGGCTATAAAATCGACTAATTCTTTCCCTACAGATTGGAATTGAGGAAGAGAAAGCTGTGTGATTCAACGTTTTTGGATAGAACAAAGCGCTGTAATCCGTAATGTGTGAATTCGTGTACGTTTGTGACTGCAGTGTGTTTCAGCGCACAATTGTAACTGCACTGTGTGTGTGGACGAGTATGCATCAATGTATGTGCGTGGCTGCAAGTGTTTGTGTGTACGATGCCTGTGTGTGTGTGTATGTGTGAGTGTGTGTGTGTGTGAATGTAGGTAATGTAACTGCAGCGTGTGCTTGACTCTGTGTATTTAACTCGAGGCGTAATGCAAGCCTGTGATTACAGTGGGTCTGCACGCATGACTTTGCTGGTCCTCACATCTGACTTGAGTACAGATATTTAGTGTGTGAGCACTACCGTCACTTGCACGTGCACATACACACAGCATGCTCAGTACTACAATCTGGTAGCATTGTGAACCTTTCATTTCCGGCAGGATCAATTAACACAGTTCCGCATCTGCCAATCCCGGAGAAAGCAAAGTCAATACATACCTCTTTGACGGTACTCCTCCACGTCCATCTTATCGTACGTGGCCAAGACGGTCAGTGGGTTTTACAGCGGCCCCAGAGACACAGGGGAGAGCAAGGAGCTTATAATTGGATCAAGCGCAGTCCTGTCAAATGTAAACAAACTATTATTTTCACACTCCATCACGTGTGTGTTCCTTCTCTGTTGTGGAAGTTTATCTGGGAATAACTCACTCCTACATACTACTGATCCCATGTTTGCCGTCCATGCACTTGTGTATCACATGAGGAACAGGCCGTACGTGACGTGAGGCATCGAAATTCAACGTTTAAGTCTCTAGTGGAGGACGTGGGGTGTGGATAATCTAAGTTCACCCCATGTCTCACCTCATGCATCGTTCAAAGGGGTAAATAAAATGGCTGCAGTTGCCAAATCTATCCAGTGCAATTCCAGTAAAATTAATAAACTAAAATGAAAGTCCCTGAAATCCTGTTACAAATATTAGAAGAGTTAGAAATTTATTTTTATTATTAATTTTAATGTATTTCTATTTTTATTTTAATTCAATTTATTTTTATCATTAATTTTAATTTATTTTTATTTTTAATTTAATTTAATTTGGCTTTATTTTTAATTTAATTTAATTTGCTTTTAGTTTTAATTTAATTTAATTTGCGTTTATTTTAATTTAATTTATTTTTACTATTAATTTTAAGATTATTATTACAAATTTATGAATATTAATTTAAGTTGAATGTAGTCATTTAAATTTAAATGTCTAAAACTCGTAGATTTACGTAGAATTATTAATAGTGTAATAACAGTTGTTGACAGGTTAAAAATTCAACTTTAAAATAGTTTTTACACGGAATAGAATTTGACATAAAGAGTAACTTTTGTATATGCCAAAAGATTTGTAAACATGCAGTCAATGCTGAAGGCTATTTAAAACGTTTCAATAATATTTTTAATCCGTTTCCATTCCTGAAAGTTTAATTTTTGACATTTTCAGAAAATGCGATCCGAATTCTTGGTGCAAAAATTATTTTTAGAAAGCAAACGTTGAGAAAATATAAGCGCAGAAAATAAAGTAAAAATTAAAATAAAAATTAAGCAACAAAAAATAAAAAATAAGTAACAAAAAATTCAAAAATAAGTAACAAAAAATAAAAAGTAAATAAAAAAAATAAAAACAACTTTAAAATTTTTTAAAATGTTGAATCCACCCACAATTTCTTACTATACTTTCCCGACAGAATATGATGCTCACTCACGGCATCACGTAATGCCATCCGTATCTCTCTCAGACTTACCAGGCGTCACTGCGAAGACTGTGCGGGGGTGAGAGAGGTGTGACAATGGAGGAACTGTTGAGAAGAGGAGAATATTCGGAAGCACACTGTATAAAAACAATACTAAAATCGTCCTAAAACGAGGCGAGCACTCGATGAAATGATACCGTTGCAATCAGTTGACGTGGGGAATAGATACAACATGCTTGGGAATTTGTTAGACAATCCTAATGAGTTAAAGGAAACGTTTCCACCTCCTCACAACTCTCTCAGTCAGTTAGACAAGGATATGCGGGGAATGGCTTGCGGAGCGGAGGAACTAGAGAGCCTGCTCATAGCTACCGAAGAACAGAGTATCCCTGTCGGAGGAGCAGCCGTTAAAAAGCCTCAAGAATCTCCCCGGGGGTGCGTGGTGAGTCCCGCTCCAGCAGCAGCAGCACCAGCTTGTCGCCTGCCTATACACACATTCAAAGTCAGAGCGGCACAAACGCATACACCCTCCCCTATCCCCCGTCATTGTAGGGTTGCGGCTTGCGGTGAGTACGGACGTCCGCAGCCTTTGTTTCCTCCCTCTTTCTCACTCATCCATTCAACAAGTTTTTGAGCGGTGGTCCGAATTTTTCGGGTAGATTGCGTGTCGGATTGAAATCCTGATTCAATCACATCCTCACAATGAAATCCTCCCATCCCCCGGGCTTTCCCCAAACAGTAATAGCTCAACTAGTTCCAAACCCCGGCATTGTCCACTTGGGATACTCGCGGCCTGATACATTTTCCCAATGTGGGTTTTCAGGCCGGACGGAGCAAATTTGACACTCTATAATCCATTGTGTGCATGTGTTTGTGTGTATGTGTGTGTGTGTGTGTATGTGTGTGTGTCCTAAGTATACAACCCACTGCGTGATAAGTCAAACGTTCCTGTTCACAGAGAGCCTAATAAAATCCGCCCACTCCCCATGCCGAGTGGTTTACCCGAGCATATATATGTCTTCATTTAATCTTCTACTCCGCAACAACATCCTCATCCTGTCTCCCATCTCCTTTCAAATGTCTTATACATGTTCACTCCGCCCAACAGGAGATCCTGCCTTTCAGCCCTTCTCCGCGTCACCAGTTGCGTAACTCACGGGGGAGGGAGTGGCGGTCAAGATGGATCCCATGGAGTCAGTGCTCATTCCCATACTCATTAGTCTTGAGTCATCATGCCAGGCCCACCTGAAGGAGGAGTTGGAAAGTGTCACATATGCGACTCAATTTTCATGGTGAAGTCAGCCGGGAGTTTGAAAATTACTGCGCGTTACTTTGGGTAATAATAAAACCAGGTTTGTGGGCCTCATTTTCCTCCCAGCAGATTCAATCCGCTTCCGCCTTTACTCGTGGAGGTTACCATGAGCGTGGCAATTGGCAATGCGTTTACCACGAAACTAACAACTAAACTTTGCGAATATTTAGCTCCGGCAGCGGCGGTACATTTAAATTTACATTGAAGAAAATCAAACGGAATTACTCAGTCAATTCCGTGCGCGTTTTATTTGACTTGGAAATTCGGGTTTATCCAGTTAGTTGATTGTTGAATTTTGGAGGTGGATTGTGGACAGAGGGGATTCGGATCCACTTTCATATTTACCGCTTTTAGGTTTATGAGCAACTTGCTATATGTTAATCGGAGAGATGTGTAGCGTAGGTGGTAACTGACGCCGGCCTGGGTGTGTGAGAATGAGCGGTGTGACAAGGACCGTTTCGGAAAGCTCTGCGGAGCCCACCGCTACAAATTCAACATCTCCAGCAGCAGCAGCAGAGCAGGAGGATCCTCTGGTAAAGCCCAAGTCAACCCGCCCGATCAGCGGAGGTAAAGAACAAGGAGATGCGGATGCGGAGAGAGTGGATGGGGATCCCCAGACTGACTTACAATGTCCCATTTGTATGGATTTTTTCATAGATGTGAGTACATGACCAGCTGAGGCCTGAGTCCATTCATAATCCCTTCCCATCACCACCTACGAATAGTCGTTCACAACGAGCATTTACAGCTTTCTAGATTGTACACTGAAAATACTAATCTAATTATTCCAGCCAACCCTGACGGACTGTGCGCATGCCTTCTGCAGCTTTTGTATCCACTACTGGTTCCAGAACCGCGGCCGGAGTATCTGTCCCCAGTGCCGTAATACCGTGGAACTTGTCACACCATCCGCGGAGCTGAGGGAAAAAGTGGAAAAGTATGTGGCTGCCACCTTTGGCGCAGGACAACTGCAGGAGCGGGAGAGAACGAAAATGAGGCGTGAGACGGAGATGAACTTGGCGGCTGCGAGACTCCTTCCGATCCGAGAGCAGTTTTCCCAATTCGGGGATGACTTGGATGACCTATTTTGGTCCTTTACTATCCAGCAGCCGGACGGAGTTTTTCCACTGTCGTCCAGTAATTTCAGTCGGAGTCTCGGTGGGAATTTTGGTGAGCCGAATGCGGGGAGCTTCTATGTAAATGCGGCGGATGTCCGACCATGCCAGGAGTTTCAACGTGACCTGCACCAGTTTGAGTATCGGCTGGGGCGGGCGGAGCGGGCTTATGCCTCCATGGTCGCGGCTCAGAGGGAGATGAACAATGAGTTGGTCCACCTTCGAAGTATTTCCACACGGTTGGAGGCTTACGATATGCTGAGGCATGGGATGGGGGGATACAATAACTTGTGCCCCGCCTGCACTGTGGAGATTAGCCATTATGGTGGATCAGGTGCCGTGGACGCGGATTATTCATCAGGAGCGAACGAGGGCGGTATTTCTACTTTGGATTCCATGAATGGTTGGCCGTGGCTACCATGTACTTCCTACCAGTATTTCCCAGCGCCTGCGTCCGAGGCTGCGGTGGGCGGGTACCGTGGTCATGCCAGTTGCCTCGGGTCAACTCAGCAGTATTGTCATTCTCACACAAGGCTGGGCGTTCCGTCAAGGGAGGTGACTATGGGCAGTGGTTGCTGTGCGGAAAATAGCTGCTGTGGCGGGCATGAGGAAACCAGTAGTGGCGGTAATTTGGAATCGTCTCGCATGGACCAACTTGCAAGGGCACTCAACGAAGAGTTTGGGTCTGGGATGAGTTTGGCTCAGTTCCTTTGCGGGTATAGGATCTCAGTCGACGGATCCAACATTTGCGTCTATTCCTACTACTGGAGGGTTTACTGCCTCCATCAGTATTGAATCTGATCTTGTACCGGACTATGTCCCTCAGATGAGCACAGAGCGGAACTGTGGGAGCCGACACAGGGTAAACTATAGGGCGGGAAGGACTGATAGCCCGTCTTTCTCACAAAGGTAAGGTGGGGATCACATCAAAATCCATAGCGTTTCATATTAGGGCGGAGACGGATTCTGTGTCCGTATTTTATGCATTTGAGTGAGTTTTGAATAAATCTGAACAGAAAAATATTTAAAATAGTCTTGCGCTTTTTATAAGAAGCTTTTCCATTGGAAAGGGAAAGCGGAAAGGCTTCTGCAGCATACAGGCCGATTTTTGACGGGTGCACACGTTATGACTATGATCCTTCCAGTGAGTAATGGTAAAAATATTATTCTATTTAAAAACGTGGTACACAATAAAATTATATATTTGATGGGACATATATACATTATAATGTATTGGTCCGAACCAGATCAATTTCGATTCCATTAGATTAGTAATTTAGATTCTGTCCATGTATTGTACTGCAAGAGTTTTAAATAAATCTTTAAAAAAATGACATTTGAACCCGCCTTACTATTTTTCCGAAGTTTTTATTAAGAAATAATCTAGAATGCAAAGTGAAGTACACTAATCATGAATTTTTCAAACATTTAACTCCAAATCATGTAGGCTACCAGTAGTGACGATAACTATAAGGTGAGCAAGGCTCGTTTGAGGGCTCGTTCCTTCTTCTTTGTCCTCCTCTTCCGCTCCCCAATCATTTCCTTGAACGTCGCCACCTCCTCCTTCTCTGTCCGACGGTCGCTGAGGAACTGGAGCCCGGCCAGATTAAATCCGATTAGGTCCACCAGCTCCTTCTGACGTTTGTCCGCCAAGTCGGCGACGCGCCGGAGAGCTTGCTTGTCACTCAGACTGACAGAGGCAAGGTGGAACTTCATGAGGCTGTGGAGGCAGCGGAGGGTGAGCTCGGTGGCGAGCGGGTAGCGCTCGAGCACTTCCCCAATGATAGGAACGAGCCTGTTGACGTAGTCCACTGGGAGCAACATGATACTCTGCTCCAGCTCCGACGCTTTAATTCCCGTCAGCACCTTGAGCATGTAGTCCTTGTGGTCCTTGGCCCCGTAGGCGAGGAGGAGTGGGTCCGTGGGGGAATTCTCCTTGTAGACATCTAGGGCTTCAATGAGTTTGTCAGCCTGAAGGCAGGGGTGAAAAATAGGAATGTGTACAACTTGGCCGGATGGGATATGAGGTCAAAATGGTTCGATTCCCACAGAGCTAATCCCCTTACCGATCGTTCACTCTCCCCAGTTTTGAGTGCAGGAATGTTCGGGTTTTCCTGAACTGCATTTTTGTCCAACTGATTCTCCCGCTCCTGTTCCTCCTCATCCTCGGCGACGAGGATCTATTAAAAAAAGGGATCAGATTGGTAATTTCTTATTAGAATCTCCGTCAATATTACTCGATACGGCGGTTAGGACTTACATCCTGCGTTCTGGAATACAGCCTTATGGTTTGATCACGGCCGGCAGTGGCTACGAAAATTCCTCCGATACCCATGCACGTTGCACCTCCTTCAGCATGTGACTGTAGGAAATTAAAGCAAATGATAATTATGGTTGATCCTACAATTAAGCAAGCAACGGTATGAAACCGAGGGTGGAAGCAAACCTTTATAGTTTGTATTCGCTTATGGGAGTCGCCGTCGTAGAAATTGACAGAGTCCTTGGCTGCTGATACAACGTAGTGGGTCTTCTCCTGAAAGGCACAGCTCACAGGCCCATCCCCATGCTTCATGGTTGCGTGACAATCTCCGAAATCCAGACCCCAAACACGGACAGTTTTATCACCGGAGCAAGAGGCTAGCAGTTGACAGTCCGTAGAAATATCGATGGAAACAATTGGGAGGCTATGGCCGTATAGGGACAGGTGGAACTTTAACGTGTCGAAGTAAAAGATCTGAATACAAAGAGAGAGAATGCAATTAAAATGTTGGATTTGAGATAGTTGCATCAATCCTGAATATTAAAGATCTTGGATCATTTTCATTACCTTTACAGTGGAGTCGAGCAGCCCTGCAGCCACGTATTTCATGTCACGGCTGACCTTCACACATAGCACACTCTCCTGAATATCCAACTGTCGTTTCAATTCGAATCTCAGCTGCCCTCCCTCCATGAAAAAGCTGTAAAACTGCACAATGTTCCCGTTGGACGCCACGAAGCCCAAGTTGTTCGAGTATACGTCGAGGCCCCACACACTATGGAAAAGGGAAAGTTTGTTAACCGTGAATGTTTACGTTAATTCAGTAGGAATGTATGAGTGATATTGAAAACAGTGGCTTACTTCTCACTGCCGGTCTCCTCCACCTGCGTAATACTCCCGGTGGACACATCCCCAAGAATAAGATGCCCACACGTGGATCCTGCGATGAAGTGACGATCTCCGGGGCAGAAAGCGGCGCATACCACAGGGTATTCATGAGGTATAGACAAAACACAGGACAGAGTGTTCCTGTATTTTCATTGGAATATTTAGAGTAAAATCGAGACTATTTTCATATTCAGTGTGCTAACTGTTATGCAGTACCTGTTCCAGACTTTAAAAGCATCCGCGGATCCAGTCAATATCGCAGTTCTGTCCGAGGAAAATGCAATGGCACGAACAAGCTTGCGGTGACCGTCAAAGCCGCACAGTTCATTCCTCATTGGTGTTTCCGTCGCTGATTCATCATTCCTCTTGGCCCCTTCTTCGAAAGTAATGACTTCCACTTGATTGGATGGCAAGCACACAAGGATCTATAGAGATATGTTATGAAAATTAATTCGAATTTTTAGCAATAAATTATTATCTAACATCTACGTAAACTACCAAAACATACTGCAGCAGAAAATTAGCCGTTAATTAGAGCTACCTTTAATTTTTTGTTTTTGTCAATGTAAGCATCAATAGATTTGATTTTCCCCTCAGATGTTTTCACAGAATCCACTCGCCGGATTAAGTCCCGAAGAATCGGGCCCGGCTCATCTGTTGGGTTCTTCTTTAGCCGTTTCTTTTGTTTCTTTTTAATTTCGTCCGGGGAACTGAGAACAAAAATTTCAATTTCCGAGGATTTTGAACCGCAAGTGATCAAATATCGGTTGTCCACAATTTGAAGGGATAAACATCTATCTGTAGAATGACGAAGGACAGTGCCGATGGTATCTGCAACCCAATCGTCCTTCACTTCTGAGGAAACTCTCGTATTATCGTCCACCTCCGTCAGCCGAAAGATTTTGATGTGAGATTCAGCAATGAAAATGGTATCAAACCAAATACCGATATCCCACACCTACAAAATGATTATAGACATTATTTCCAGATAAAAAGTCATCAAAATCAGTATATCCCGCCATGCTCTCATCCCAACTTACCTGACTGATGCAAGGTATTGTGTGTACGCATTCATTTGTGCGAGTATCCCATAGATGTACCGTAGAATCAATGGAACAAGACAGGAGATATTTCGAACCTTTCCAAAATCTCAACTGCGTCACGGGTCCTTTGTGACCTTTGAACTTAGCAATCCCAGTCTCACTCACGCAGTCCCACAATATGATTCTAGTATCTTTTCCACCGGAAGCAACAACGGTGCCGGAGTCGTCCCAAGCGATACTCGTTACGTTACCTGAAAAATAATTATTTTAACATTTTTATTCATCAACAGTAACCTGTTCGTTTGGGAATATTTTCTCGAATGTGCTCGTACTTGTATGACCCTCGAAAGTAACTTCAGGATCTGGAGATGCTTCATCGCTTTTATCCTTGAGGTCGTAAATACTCAGTGCCCCACTTGCATGCCCCACGCCTAGAAGAGTGCTTTCAGGATTTGGTTTGATAATGGTAGCGGGGGAGTCGCAGGACATTGCCTTAACCTGAATCGAATAAAAAACACTCGCATTGTAAATAGCTGTAAAAGAAACCCAAACTTGAAATAACTTCGAAAATGAAGCTTTACCTTTCTTTGAAGCCGTACATCCCACAGCGTTACAACATGCGTTCCTCCCGCAGCAATGAAACGATTAGGTTGGAGGAACACAGCATTACAATTCTTAGCGGCAACAACACCGAATATGCCCGAGGGAGCGAACCGAAGATACTGTTTGGAAATTCCCATCTCTTTCGTGTAATTCGACAGATACAATCACAGAGTAAAGTTAATAAACGATACAGCTGAAGTAATAAAACTACAACAAAACACACTAATCACTACACTTTTACTAAAACAATTCTTGACGTCACAGAAGCATGTGGCCCAGCCAGAATCTTTCCTTTTACTGCTGCATGCTGGCCATGAGGGCTTCGCTATTTAGGGCTTGAATTTCTTGGAATCTTTGAGAGACACGCTGATTAGCCTTCAAAAATTTCTCCACGCACGCCGTGGTGCACCGATCTTCCTGGTCTTTTATGTTCCTCGAAGTGAAGTCCCAGATGCACGAGCGGAAACAGCGCTCGGAAACTTTGTTGTAGTTGGACAAAAACTCTCGGAAAGTTTGCAACTGACTGGGGTCTAGATTATTTACGTCTACTTGAGTTCCAGAACCGGCTTCCAAAGCTTGGGACATGATCTTCTCTTAAAACTCGTCCAGACTTCACATTTGCTACGCCGGAAAATGGTTCAAGGAATAAAATCCCTGCCTGTAAAGTTCAAAACTTCTGTAATTACTTCTACCCTATTTTTTCTAAATAAGGTTTATTAATTACAACACTCTCAAAACATTCAGTTTACCTTAGTATAATTCAAGTACACGTGTACTGCTGAAACTGACTGAGCTGTACTGACGGCACGGAAACGTGAGATAAACCATTAGTGTATGGACGCACATAAAACAATTGCTATTCAGCATGAGGATGTATTCGAGCGAGCACGCGAGTAAAGAGGGAACATGATATATAACCCATGTGATTTTAGCTCGAATCTTGGCGCCTATTTGGAGCTAGCTTTCAATGATTCTTGTCAGTCAAAGGAGATAGTTATATCGCAGATATGCGGAACAGTTGCACATAATCATTGTGCATCGTCTAGCTAACACCGAATCGGATTTAAAAATACCCACGTAACGACATATATGACCTCGAGGTCATAGCCGTATGCTTAACTGTAAGAAGATGTAGCTGTGAGTATCTGTGCGGATAGAATCGTGAGAATGAGAATTTGGAAGTGGCGTGAGAATGTGTGGAAATT
>WJFA01004157.1:0-11223 GCA_009870155.1 Pseudobourletiella spinata | reverse complement strand
TAGTCATGATAGACGTGTATATATCATGGATGATTGCCATGATAGTCATGATACTCATGATAGTCATGATATTATTTAGCAATCGCCCGGATTTTGGAGCCTACGTCAAAGAAACGTACAAAACCACCAACTAGATGGATGGGAGTGAGATTATTTTCCAGTTATTCGACAAGACAATTAATGTAACCCCGTTATGCGCCTTCAATTTATTTGTTCTAATAAGGGGATGATCCCACATGTACCCCTAGCAGTGCTTTTTAAAATAGGTGTGATTAACAAATAGAAATAAGAAATAAAAATAACTCAATAGGACGGTAAGGTAGGTGTACAACGCGGATCGAATCTGCGCTTAGAGGGGATACGACCCGACCCTAGTATATGCTAACCCTAAAGCCTTTCGCCCAACTAACGCCTAGTTTCCAAAATATTCAAATTTTAAATTTCACCGAATTCATTTCTGGGAAATTCAACATGGGATTTCCCATAAGGATTTTAAGGGACCAAATGATCAGATCGGATCCTGTGCAACGCTAATCTGATATGGTCTAGATCAGATCAGACCATTACTACTCTTAAAATTTGCATGTTAATTCCCATAAGAAAATCTCAAGTTTGATTTTCGATGAAACAGTTTTATTTCTTGCAGGACAAAGGAGCCCCATGCGCAGGGAAGTTTGGAACTTCAACATGTTTCAGACAGTGCTCTAAGCAATGGTAACAGTAAGATTTCCAAAGCTCGGTTACAGACCTAAAGCACTCCTCGTCAGATCTCTCAAAACCCTAGAGCTGAGAGAATAGTTAATATCTTCGTGGTCCCTAGGAGAATTTCAACTTAAATTCACGCTCTCCGAGCCCTTTTCAAATTCTTCATTGTTCAGATAATTGGCAATAGCAAATTTGATGCAATAACATCGAAATCTTTTGGCCTTTTGAATTACTGATCAGAATACCCCTTTATGATGGAAGGAAAGAATAGCACCTATTCCACAGAGGACGCGAACAGCAAATGTGCGGTAACAAATGAGGCGTGAAATGCAGAAGCATGGAAGCCTCACAACTTTCGTTGCTAACATTTGCAAATATTTATTGAAGTTTTTCGTAGTATTATTATTAGCTTCATTATAATTTCCATATGAATTTCTCACATTCAGTAACTTCAACTCAAAATATTTTCAATGTTACGTTTAAAACACATTCGATTAGAATCCACTAACCAACGTCTCAAAGACTAGGGTCTTCTGATCCAAACTTAAGAACGATTCCTTCCTTAGGTCCCAGTGGAACACCGGCGGAATCTTCAACAGTGTTCCTTGGAATAACAATTTCATTATTACAACAATATAAAATGAACGTTAAACAGCTCTTGTTCTATGCTTCGTTTCCTTGCGGCATTGAAACCACAAGTATTCACAAGCATAATCGGAAGCTTTCAATGAAATTGCTTTATTCAACCCATAATTTACGGATGCCTACAACCATGACGATTAAGATGCATGACATGCGATGAGAAAATTCTTCAAAGAATTCAAGGAATTCAAAACAATTGACCTCCCCGCAAAAAAAATCCCACTTCACTTATTATTTGATTGATCATTTGAGTTCACTACTCACTCGTTATTTGCAAACATTACATAAAAAGATTCATTCAACAATTATTAAGTTAATAAGAATAGCGCCCCCTAAACAAAGGTTCACCCCAGATCCCTAATTTATAGAGTAAGTTTTAGGTTTAGTTAATATTAGTTTTATTGGGTACTTACGAAGCCTGTCGGACCCTGCTGGTCGTGCGCAGGAACACTTCCAGCCTTTCAGGGACATTTCGAAAGACAGACAAGTTAACTTTGGTGGAACAATCTCCGAAGTTGCCGGTAACAACAATTCCACTCTTTCCGTCTGATGTAAGCCTATTGAACAATTTTGTTTCAATCATGTAATCCGTAACGTCATGTGGAATAATGCACCCTATTTGATCTGACAGTAGTCACAAGTCACAAATTACACTCACAAGGTTGCCTCCCCGTTGGAGAATAATCCAGTTTATGTATTAATTATGTTTAAAAATATTCCTCATAAATGCCAAATATTGTGATATCTGAGGCTAAAAAACCATAATATGGATGACAAGTTGGCAAGATTACCTGGAGAATGATAAAATATCAGCACTCATCAATCGCAGTTCGATATTTCCTGCCAGGAAGAAGTTCTGCTTACGCAAGGACGCAATAAGTTTGTAATTCTCTAGGTAACTAGACGGCACGCCCAATTGCGAAGCTACGTTTTTCTTAGTAAATTTGCTGTTTATTCGTAACCAAGGCTGGTTCCCCGCTGAAGTAAAACCTTGAAGATACAAAAATGAAGCATGGTGGTATATACAAATGGTCATTGATATTTTGACCAAGCCTAGCCGATACTGCTTGAATCATTACTTACACAACTTCCCTTCCCTCGCTCTAATACGGATTTTTAAGGTGAGAAAATACAGTGCCATCCCAAAAAAAATTGTCAGCTTTAAAATATAAATTTGAATGATAATTCTATCACTGATCTGATCTCTCCCCCACCCCCTGTTTACAATCACGATTCGTTTCAAGGACTTTCGGTCCATCCCACCGGGTAACAACTATAGATGTATATGTTTAAGGCAATAAGTTTGTTGCACAAAGCAAAGACATTCCATACAAAAATGTTTAACACATCGGCATTCGTCTTCATTAAGTAAGAATGCAACACACCTGCATTCGCCCCATTGGTCCACTGCATGGGAGTCCTCTCGGGATCGCGAGAATAATTTCGGAATTTCTTTTCACCAGCATTTCGTCCAGCAGGATCAACAGTCTCTTCCCACGAAATTTCAGTATCTTCCATGCCAATTTCTTCCCCATAGTAAGTGACACAGGTCCCAGGTAAGAGTAGTGTCATGACTATCAGCAGCTCAGCAATATTTGCCCCAAACCTACTCGCCACACGAGGTACATCATGGTTTCCTAGCTTATCGATAAATTTGGACATGCTTCAGTTTGTACAAGTTCATATTAATTAACATGCTCCAATAGCCCACTAAATAAAAATACCCAACGGAGGCTGGTGATTCGGCTCTGAGTCAATCTTCACAGCAAGTAACTTAACAATAAGATTTAAAGGAACCCAGATCAGACGCTGGCCTTGAAAAACACGAGCACCACTCATCCAACTCTCTTTGAGCACCGAAGGTTGCTTGAAACTTACCACCCAGTTTGGCCATCGCCCTTCTGAAATATTTTCTAACCACCCTATCAAAATCTTGTACAACTGCGAAGATGTGAAGCCCTTCTGAAGTTTACTGATCAGGTCAAAATTGAAAGGGAAGTGCGCGATAGGGTCTTCCATGGTTCCGTAGTACTTCAGCAATTCAGTGACGTCAAGGTAAGCCTCAGTCATCATTAATCTGACATAGAAGCTAAGAGTCAGACTTTTTCCAAAGCATGCTTACTGGCAAATCATTACCTTTCTTGTCCGTCCTTCTTCAAGTACTCATCTAGCACGAGACGGAATTCCCTAAGAACGTCTAACACCTTGGGTAGGTCGGTAGTATGACAATGATCCCAGTATCCATATTCAGCTGGGGTTATATCCCCAGGGTCCATTACAGGCGGTTCATCGCTGTACTCTTCGTCTTCAAACATATGAGCCACAGCGTCCATACGAAATCCACTGACTCCCCGATCAAGCCAAAATCTTAAAACAGTTTTCATTTCCTCAACAACGAGTTTGTTTTGAAAATTTAAATCGGGCTGCTCTTTCGTAAATTGATGCAAGTAAAATTCCGAGCGCTGATCATTCCACTCCCACATCGGCCCTCCGAACACACTGATCTGTTAAAGCAACCAACCAATACAACCATACAATATTACTTCATGGGACAATTCAGTGAACAACCCCTTCCATTAAATAACGTCATATACCCAGTTATTCGGAGGAATTGGCTGGCCAGCTTCATTAAAACCTTTCGCTGGCTTCCAAATATAATAATCACTATAAGGTTCGATTTTCTGACAAGACTTGATGAACCAATCATGGTGGTCACTTGTGTGGTTTGGGACGAAATCCATGACCAACTTCATTCCTGTCGGTAAAGGTGACCCAAAACTTCATATCAAAATACGGTGCTACTGCTGTTATAGTAAGAAGTTGGATTGATTTGCTCATAAGATGTTAACACAGTCTCCCTCTTTCAAGGAAAATAGCCACTGTTGGTATTTACATGGAATAAAATTAGATAAATGGAACTTTCTGTGCTCGTTCACATTTACGTCATTTGCATAAATTTACCCCTTTCCTTCATTTCTGCGATTAGATCGTCAAAATCTTGCATAGTTCCAAAAATTGGGTCCACATCGGTGAAGTTGGAAATATCATATCCAAAGTCTTTCATAGGTGACGTGAAGAAAGGCGAAAGCCATAATGTTTCTACACCGAGGTCAACGAAGTAGTCCAGCTTTGACTGTATCCCTAGGCATTTCGGAATCAGCAGCAGATTAGGATTGAGGTCATTGTACTTTAGCTATAAGTTTGTTTTATTGAATTAGTGTTTTTATAATTACTTTCGTTACCTTTCAAATCACCGATCCCGTCCCCGTTGGAGTCCATGAAAGAGCGGACGTACACCTCGTAAACAATTGTTTTCCTCCACCATTCCGTCACCGTGTGAAGTGAACAAATGGTAAATGTTGCGCTTGTTGATTCTTCTGAGCACAATTTTTTCGTAGCGGGGGTTACATCCCTGGATAAGTAATAATTTTTTAATACTGCAGTACTTCCTTCCTCATTTAGCTTGTGTTTTAGGGACGGACGTGACCCTTCGCTCACTTCGGAATTAAAACCCTTGTCGTCCACCTGAGGTTCCGACGATGAAGACATGCTTTTATGACACCGGCTATCTAATTACGTTCAGTTAACATTTTATGTTCAGGAACACGGGCTTCAGAATGACCTGTATCAGATCTAAGCGAGAATAAGTACACAAAAAGTGTTCGAGTCTCATCTCGCGCTCAAATTTAATTTCCCAAGGTTAAGCTGAATGAGTGAGAGTGCATGCAAGGAATATCTAACCTTATAACGTTACAACATTTTTCGCAGGTTACCCCCGGTCCAAGCATTTGATATCGAATAAAAGCAATCATTTTTGAGGCAGGCAACAACATGACTCACACTTTCGCGGCTGACTTTTCACCGGCTCGTCCGCTACAAAAACTATTTTGACGATTATTACTAAAAATACGAGCGCTTTATGGTCCCACGGCGACAGGCGCATAACTCATGAACGTGGGGTCCAATTCCAGTCAATTTTTATGCAGAAGATAGAGAAGCTAGATACTCTAGGATGCTTTTTGAGGACATATTATGTTTTATGTTACCTTGCTCAGTTTTTTTTAAATTTGAAAAAGAAGTTGCAACATTTGATTAGTTTGAAGAAATCCAAACTCGAGTTTGACTTGAATCAAACTTTTCGTATTTCGTTATTACCGTAATGTCGTGTTACCGTCAGAATGAATCTACTGCTGAAGCGCGGCTGGGAATGTCAATTATGGTACGGGAGGATCTAGAGCGACCAGAAAGCACGTTACGATTTGTTTATACAAATGAAGTGAAACGTTTTTTCATGTTTCAACCGATTTCACTAAAGATGCACTTGCTCTCAAACAGTCATTTGAATCATTGCCCGCAAAATATCCTCCAATGAGAGCTAATCAAAGGTGTGAAAAACGTTACCGTTACGCCTCAGAAGCTCTTAGACTGATGGGAGCGGAAGCGGTTCGAGCCGAATCAGTTACGCGATGTAAGGTTGTGGGTGGTGGAGTGGGTCATTGGCCGTTGGCAAGAAAGCACCACTTGTATTAGCGGTCAAAAATTGCTTGTCGTTGCAAGTGGAATCGAGCTGCTGGTCTGTTGTGCTTCGGGCTTAAAGCTCACGGGTCGAGACTAAATAATTCGTGGAATTTTCATCTTGCACTGGAGTCATTAAAATAAGGATTTAGTTCTTTCAGTGAAGCTGATTCTATTTTAGAGTTGTGACGAAACCATATTTTGAAGTTGGTTGTCTTCCAGACGTGGCCGATTGGTATGTGAATTTCGTGGTAGTTCGTGTGACGTATGGTTCGTATGTCGTCAAACTAACTGTAACGAATGTCTCGAGTCTCAACTCAAGCCCGACGTTAGGAATATTAGCAAATGTTACCCTCTTCATCTAATTACCCTACAAAAAGTTTTCGTTTCATTTTTATGAAAGTTTATGAGGACTCGACATTTCATATCGTACTGTCATATGCTTATAACTTTTAGCTAGGAAGGCTGGAATCACTTGGTCTAACCAAGCAAAAATTAAATAGTTATATAGGTTTTTAAAATGTGTAGCATTTCTTCGTGAATGGCCGTTCATTTGAACGCATTTATGTGTTAACGGCTTATGACTTTTCCATAATGCTCTGTGCCCCTGTAAGTTCGGTTTCCCGAACATTGCAGAAACTCTGATCTTTCTGGTTCAGCATACCGAATTGCATACTTCTTGTATGAAAAAAACATCTTTTCTTTTCCTGAAAAATAACAGTACGGGTAGGGAATAGCAAGCCAGCAAGGAAACGTATTTTACATCAAAATATTTAAGGGAACACCATACAAGGCAGAGGTAATGATGTAAGCGTAAAGCGATACCCTCGGAAAATGAGTTCATAACAAGGGAGCAGTTTTTCTCGTCAGGATGATATGATTCATAGTAAAATATTCAGAAAAAACTGGAGCTAACAGATGTTACCTTCATTTCTCCTCACAGATCCTTCCCTTTAAAATGGGATGAGAAGACGTTATATTATACCCGCGGTTTCACTGTAAATAAAATTATACTATTTTAATTAACTCATTCTTGCAGATTCCATCAACATGAAGGTGTTTGAACCAGACTCGTTGATGATAAATGCCCTTGGTAGTAATGCAAAACTCGGGGATCTTTACGACGCTCGCACAGACAGCTTCTGCGGTCTTTCCCTGCTGGAACAAGAAGTCCCGTCCACATATATAAAAGTTCGGGACACCCCTTTCATGGAAACAAAACTGTTGTCGGCGCACAAGCCTAGTGACATGCTGGATTACTTGGAAGTAAAGGCGGAACTAAAGCTTAGTATTCTCTCTGGCCTCGTTCAACCCGAAGGATCTGGCCAGTATCTGCTCGATCAGAAGTCTAGTGCTCGAGCAGCTCGATGCAGTCTCATGCATACAAGTCGCACCAAGGTGGAACAGCTCCAGATTTTCAATGATGAGTTCCTCCTATTTCTTGATGTATCTGCTTTGGAACAGAAGGGGGCCACACATGCTGTCGTCGGTATACACTGGGGATCCAAGTTAGTCGTTACTTTGGAGAATGCGAATGAAGACAAAGAAGACGTTGACAAAGCCGCAGCCATCCTCCAAGCTCATGTTCACAATTTAGTGTATCCAGATGTCGAAGCAATGGAAGTGGATCAGCCCTCACCGAGTGTCTCCCTGAACTGCTACGGAGATTTATTACCAGAGGGAGACTTACCAAAAACAATTGAGGGTGCATTGGAGCTCATGAATAAAATTCCACTTCTTCTGCGAGACACTAATGATGGGAAAGGGAAACCGATGGAGTATGTGCTTGTGCCCATTAGCACGCTGAAGTCAAACTTCGGACTCCGTGTCAATCCGGACACGATTTCACAGAAGCTAAGCGAGGCAGATATCAACAAGTTCGTCCAGTCCTTCGACATGATGAATGAAGCCAAGCAGCAGCTCAACGATCTCTGCAGTGATGTGGGGAAATACTACTTTTGCCTGCCGGACACGACGGCTAAGGCAGTGGAGGAGCTCAAGTTAAATACAGATATTACTGAAGACTGGATTCGACAGCAAGTGTGTACGTTGCTTGTCGAATTAAAAGCTGGAAGGTCTGATCTGACCCAACTGGAGCTCCTACGCCAAGAATACGAAAACCATCCATATTCAGCACAGAATATTATGAAAATCCTTCATGACCAGTTCAGTGAAGTACGGGCTAAGATCGACTTCTGCTCGCTCCTAACCATGAACGGGGTGACCCTGATCTCAAAAACAGAGTCATCCTTGTATGAGGATCTTATGGAGATTTGCGGGAAAGATGTGTATATCCTTTTCGTGGTATCTCGAAAAGCTGAAAAATTTGTGAAGGACCTGCAGGCAGAACAGCTTCGATTTTTCCTGAAACTTGTCAAGAATCCAAGCCTGTACCGCAGTGGAGAAGGGGGAACGGACGGAACGCAAGAAGCTGGATTTTTCTACGTGGACGTCGATGTCACTCCAAACCTCGCCCCACCTGACGCCACGGAAACTGTAGTTCGTCTCTTCCGAGACCGTCGATGCGTTTCCGTGAATGTTTACATTGATTATATGAAGGACCGGGAGGTCAACATTGCTAAATCTTGTGATTTAGTAGAATCGGGAGTGAAACCGAACAAATGGACCAAATTGGAGATTGTCTGCCCTGGCTCTATTCGTGGAATCTGCGAGGCTGAAGTTTTGTTATGGAAATGTTCGAGGTGCAAGGCTGACATCAAGTTTGGTTTTGATCGTCACTTCTATTGCAAATGCGGCAAGGGAAGGGTGGACACGTATGCCTTTAGGTGTGCAGATAACAATCATGGAGAGAGGTTCGAAAGATTCTGGTCTGATGAGGCACTCCTTGATTTACTAGGTATGTTAAATCTTGATACGAGCATGTATTGCTTTGCTGGTGTTTCCTTAATTGGTTTTTATTTTGAAATAGGTCAGCTGAAGCCAATGAAGGAGTTGAACATTCTCATTTTGGGTGAAACTGGCGTCGGGAAGTCTACTTGGATCAATGGAATAGTGAACTACCTTGAGTATGCAACCTTGGAGGATGCAGAGAAGAACGAATCGTTGTCTGTCATTCCAATGTCATTCTCCATGACAAATGATGATTATGAGGCAGTGATAATTTCCACAGGCGAGGACGCCAATGAGGATCCTGGCACTGGTAACTCCGCCACACAGTTTCCGAAGTCCTACACGTTCATCAACGGGGATTATTTTGTCCGACTTATTGATACTCCCGGAATTGGGGATGTACGCGGTATCGCTCAAGACAAAGAAAACTTCAAGAGAATCCTTAACCATTTGTCATTTGTGGAAGAGATCCATGGGATTTGTATACTTCTCAAGCCGAATAATGCGAGACTAACTGTTGTATTCCAGTTCTGCATCAAAGAACTGCTGACCCATCTTCATCGTGATGCGAGCAAGAACATAGTATTCTGCTTCACCAATTCTCGAAGTACTTTCTACCGTCCAGGAGACACTTTGCCAGCCTTGAAGAAGCTCCTACGTGAAAACAGGGAAGTTGAAATTCCAGTCTCCAAGGACACAATGTACTGCATGGATAATGAGGCAATCCGTTTCCTAGCGGCCATCAAGCACGGAGCAATCTCATTTGATGAAACGGATCGGAACAACTTTTCCGCGAGCTGGGATAAGTCGGTGGATGAAACGGACAGACTCTTTACTCATTTTGCCCATTTAACTCCGCATAAGACGAAGGATACCTTGTCTTTGAATGATGCTCGACGTTTAATCACAGAATTGACCAAGCCTTTGGCGGAAATCAGCAAGAACATTCAGGACAACATCTCACTGGTTAAGGATAAAGAGGAAGAGATTAAGAAAATTGATGCAACCCGTGCGGACCTGAACAAGTTTTTGCGAATCCCTCATGTGGATTTAAAGAACAAGCCCCTGGGATACCCCCGCACTGTCTGCGGCAATTCAAAATGCGTTGAAATAATACAAGGTCTTCATGGCATTTCCCATCCTGTCTATAGTCAAGTATGTCACGACAACTGTGGGATCGGTGGAGTTTCTACAGGGATGAAACGGCAGGTGGAATTGATGAGCTGCAAAGCCATGACCGGCCTCAACGAAAATTGTCGCTGCGTGCAGTGCGGGTGCCCATGGTTTGAGCACATGCATCAAACTTACTCTACCATCAAAGTTGATACGTTCGTTGTGGATCCTAACGTTGAGGAGCAGTTGCGGGACCGGGCCAACAACATGGAGACAATTCGAGATTTTGTGATGACTCTGCAGAAGAAGATTGCAGTTCTCAGGAGTGAACAAGAAGTGGTCACTAAAGTCAGTGCGGAGTTTGCCGCGTTTCTGCAGTACAATGCTATAACTCCGTACAATGATGTCCTAGCAGAATATTTGGATCACTTGATTCAAATAGAGAAGGACAAGGTGACTGTGGGAAAGGACAGGAAGACACTTCATAGTTTGATGGAAATGAAGGATCAGTATCTGACGGAGGTTCGGATTTTGCAAGATTCCATCTCGCTCAACCCTACCCCATGTACTGAAATAACGCCCCGGAGAATCAAAGAGCTCATTCAGAAACTTTATGATTTGGTGGAAAGCGGTCCAAAGCTAAGAGAATTGATGGACGTGGTGACGACTGCGAACCATGACACCGCGACGTATTACGAGGCTGACATGGTTTCGAATCATTCGCGTCACTACAGCCAAAGTGCTGAAGGCATGGGAAAGAGAACATGGCGTAGGTGGTTTCCATTTCACTAGACAGGGGAAGACGTACACGAGTTAGCAAAGTCTCCCACTTTTATGTTCTCAACTTGCTTAAATTACCTTCTTATCTTCATACCGTTGGTCTGTCAAAATATGAATTGCAGATGCTGTTGACATGTTCCTTTTGTATTGTACTTTGAGTTACTGTATTGCCGATAAAAAATTAAATCCCGAATGCATGTAATATTGTTGTAGTTTTTTAAATTTTACTTTGTCAGTATCATTGTTGCCTTAATGTTAACCATTCTGCCAAGGACGTGTTCTGAAATCGCTCTTTGTAAATTCAGTGCAACATGCAACATCTTGCCATCCTCACTTCTTAAGTTTCGGAAGATTTCAGACATCAGTCTCAGATTCACCACGGACACTAACCGTCAAATCCTGCGTTATGATACGTAACCTTAGCTACACTACAAATGTAATTATCGCTGGAATGTGCTTGGGTTTGTTTTCCTTTATCATCTTGAAGAATCTCATCAAGTGAGTTCTTTATATTTCATTTTTAAAAGTTTTTGTTTTTCTGTGCGCACTGCGTGTGCGTTTTGGATATGTTACCTACCCTACATACCGGTTTTGTTACCGTTCCTGCACTTAATTATT
>WJFA01004156.1:0-11240 GCA_009870155.1 Pseudobourletiella spinata | reverse complement strand
TTCGCGGATCGCAAGGTGCGGGGAGGGGGGTATATGCGTCCGCGAATTCTAGCAATTTAGTTGTAGGTTTTTTTACGTCGTGACCCTTGTAAATCCCCCGAGGAAATCCAAGTTGGTTATACAGTGTGTGTGTACTTCGTGGATGAGTTCAACTTAAGTGTCTCATGCTTGTGCATCCCCCGAGGAAATACCACAATGGTGTACAGCCCACACTTGGTGTGGGCAAACCTGCTAGTATCCTATAAATCCCCAGTCGATTTGTTTTGGACAGTAGGGTAACCCTCCTGTAGAGAACTTGCTTTTGAAGTTAATTGCTCAGCAAAGCTGGGTTCAAGCAGTGAATGAGACAATCTATCTCCTCAGCCACATGCACACTTCTGATAGTATTGTGCCATCGTAACCTACGTTACAGAGAGGTTGGAGCATGTAAGAAGTGCTGGTTACTTCATGCCGCCGCTACACCTACTACAGCCTGTAAGGGTGATGACCTGATGACCTTCAGAATTACCCTACGGCTTCATGCAGATGATCCTGATTCGGTGAGCGAAATTTAGTGCTAATTTTAATGAGCTACTAGCACTATTAAACCAAAAATGGCGAGATGTATCGACAAATAAATATGGCGACTACCACCTACTCCTAGAAATAACCATGTTGTATGTGTAATGTCTATGTTCTCCTCATCCCGTACCCGATGAGAAACAGTTCGACAAACCCTTCAAAGTCGCTGTCGCTAGGCACATTAGATTTTTAGGATATAAATTTTCGATTGTTCTCTCTCTCTCTCTCTGCGACTCCTCTATGCACTTCATAATAAGTTAAGGAAATGAAAAGACGGGATATCTTTCTCTTTGTTGCTTTTAGAACGTAGATACCCCATTTACAGGATTATGATACTTATGACTTGAAGTTAATAATGTACTACTTAAACGATTGTATAAAATCCAAATAGAATTTCAACTGAATAGAACGGCTAGCTAAATCCGAATATGCCTCGGAGTCAGAAATCCTAGAAGCTCAACGTCGACAAAACCCGGGCCACGACAAGTATTCTTGATGACGCTAAATTACAGGGTTTATGTTACATTCTGAACTAATACTACTGCTGAACTAATATGCGGTTGTTTAGCAAGAAAGGTCAAACAAATAAAAGTACCTTCAAATTATTTAAGGTTTTAATATTTTTGCAGTTAAAAAAACTAGTTCAACTCTTTGAATCCCAGGCAGTGTAATTCTCTACAGTTCTAAACAAACATGTCTTCAATCAGTTATGGCGCTCGGAAGCTTTACATGTTTATCGCGCCTGGGCCGATAGCGGAACCGCCGTGGGGAATATTCATTTATCATTACTTGGTATGGGATTCACATTTCACATATCATATTTTTAGCTAAAGTCGAAAATCGATCACCTTGATGAAGAAAGAAGAAACCCTTTCTGTTTTGCTTTGAAAAACCGAAAGTCGTGCCAGCTATACTTTAAGATGCCATTTTCTGACAGCCGCCTGTCTGTGTTTAGCCACAGGCAATATCTTCCGAACTGAGTGAACTTTTTCAACCAGATCTTCACCAAGAGATATTAATCACCTAAGGGCACAACACTGTAGAAACTATTCAACATTGGTCAGCTCATTGGGTGTTGTGTCTGACTTTCCGATGCTAGCTACATTTTTAAATCCCGAATCCCGGTGTGTTTACTTGCACTATGATTTGATTATCCTCCTGTTACATACATACATTCCCATAGATGACCGGTTTGGTCTGTAAGTACGATTTCTATGTATGTTCGTCACGTACATAGGCGCAGTTCCATTTAGGTATCAGCATATTACATTTATCATGGTTCGTGCAACATTTGCAATTATCGCACAAACGCACTCGTAAATTCCGCTCATCATCGAAAGGAAACTGAGCAACAGACCAGATTTACGATAGGTATAAATTCTTGCTTCTCTCCTGTCAAAGTGTCAGTAAAAAGTGCCGAGTCTCGAGTCTCAAAGCAGCTTTTCATCTCCACAAAGGACTGAGGCGCTGAGAGTAAAGTTCAAAATCAGGGGAAAGATGAGAACAACGTTGACGATGCATATTGTGCTGATCGCAGTCGCTATTGCCTGCATTCACCTAAGTACTGCTAAGCCCGGTAAGTGGTACAATTTTTCCTCAGAAAATACCCACTGCAATCATTCCAAAAATATGGAATCCATGGCCGGGAACGGGTAATAATTAATTATCAATAACAAATGAAATCTTTTTAGTGAGTCAGTCAAAGGTGGGAGAGCAGAAACATCAAGGTCCAGTGGGAAAGATAGATGAAGGAGAACATCCGAAGATTCTGGTACCAAGCAACATTTCTACCATTACATCCGCTCCAAAGATCGAAGATCTCCCTCGTCAAAGGAGAGACGAAGTAAGACAATATTGTTTGCATATTCATGATTTTGGGGTAGCCTCATTTTGAGCTAATAATGCTTCCTTTGATTCTTCAGATTTCTGACTACGAGGGATGGGAACGGAAGTAAATAAGATGCTGCAAAAAGCATGCTTGAGTAAGAGCAGATTAGCATAACACTATGACTGTGAAAAAATACGGTGGTAATCTAGTTCTCACGTAAAATACATAGAAATAATTTCTTGTGCTGGTCACCCACGCCGAATACAACTGAGACTGAAAATTGTAAAAGAAAGTAAACGCACTCACTCTCCTGGAAGCTTAGGAACAAAATATACTTTGAATTTTGAACGCTCTATGCCAACATTGGAGATTCTTTCAAACAGAACTACCGATAAGATGTTCAGTAACGGCAAAATAACTTACTGCAGCCAGGCACACAACACAAACCATAACAGCGTGAGTAAGCCAATTCCGTTTACATGATGAAGCAAAAACTTATAGCACAGCTGAAAAGCACGTAGATGTTGTTTTTTGAAACTAACTTTGTAATTTAATTAACTAACATGATATCAGACTTAATGGTTAATACCTCTAATGAATTCCCTAAAGAGTTCCTTAACATAAATCATTACTACAACTTTAGCACGTAAGTAACATCATACTAACGTAGACGTCATAGAACTTCGTAACACAAGAGTCTCAGGTCTCTGACACCTGACGTCAATAACGACGTTTCAAAGTTGTAAAGGCCTAAGTTCCATTTTTCTGTTAAATAAATACTAAAGTTAAAAAAAAGAGTACATATTTGAAAGCACGTTAGAAAAACTTAAAACGGAGTTACATACACTTGCGTAATGTAGTGTACACATATATCGATATCAAGAGTTTGGCAAAAACCTCTAAAAAATTATCATACATGATCACAAAATCAGAAGCACACCTACCCCTATCACGTCATCAATTCATGGCACTACTTTTAAGAAACTGTAAACTGACCTACACGGCTTCAGGATATCCACAACGTTATCCGAAGTGACGTCCCCCATCCCCATGGAAATATTTCTGTAATCATTCCTCAACGTCCCCCCTTACCCCCTCCATGATTTCGATATATGTGAACAGTCCCATACAACGATAATCACAACATTGATAACATAAAGTACATCCGTAAATTAGTAGAAAGTATGAGATATACCGTAAGTTACAAAATATTCGAAGGGTCTTACTCTAAAAATAGATTCGGATAAGAAATAACAGCACCGATTTTCAAGAAAGCGATGAAGCAAAAATATTGCCCGCACAATATAAAATCAAAACTTGACGATGGACACAATGTGGTTAAAAATTTACAACTGTCGTAAAACTAAACCAGGGAACTTGAAAATTCATTTCACAGATTAATACGTGGCAAAGGACTACAACAGGGATGTTTATACAAACTATAACGAGAGTCTCCATCGAATCCAGCAGCGAACTTGAACATTTGCAACTGACTTGAAAATAATGTAATATTTTATACTTCACATTTATGGTAACATTTGAAGGCGATTCAAATGAAAAATTGGCGAATTTTTTAGAAGACCACTACTGGCTTATTGTGCTGCAGGTCAGGACCAAATGGTACACCCACAGGTATTAAAAGGCCATTGTTGGACATTTTGCGCGGTCCAGGGTAGTATCGGAAGAAAATACTTGAGCCTCGACGAAGTTGATTCATGGATGATAAATGTTTCCAACATTCCATCCAGCTTTTATACAGAGGCATCAAGGGAGGTTGTCCCATTGCAAGATCACTAAAAACACAAATAATTCAATGCACAAAACAGAAAATCAACAATTAAATACAATCGATTAGATAAGCTCACCTAGCACCAGAAACAATCATCGTATTCGAAACAACAGTGAAGGGATACGTGAGAGATCCGACCAATATCTATTTTTGATACAAAATTATAAACTTCGAAGTACCTCGGCAGAAATGTAAAGCACAAATAGTGCTTCAAAGTGTGACATCTTACCGAGGTGGATACTCCCATACAAGCACGTAGCTCTTCACAATGCACTTGAGTGCGAATCAGATAACGAAGAATCCCACATGCAAACAGATGAATGCTATCACCTATGAGCCGAGGTACGATACCTCGAAAGAAACCACAAACTCCATGGTCTTGATAAATCTCAAGAATTCCAGGTAGTAAGCCATTTCTATAATTAAAAATCAAGATTAGACCTGTTCTTTTGATAGAATTTCTGTCCGTAGTATAAATAAAATTAAAAATGAGCAAAACTTACAAAAAACTGAAGTTGTTTTCTCTTCCAACAAACTCAGCAACGGTCCTTACAGCTACTACTTGAAACGGGAAACTGACGATTAAACTTGTCATTCTACAACACCAATCCCGACTAAGATTTCTGAAGTAACCCTTCCAGGAGAAACTTTCGCACAAATCTTCACTATTTCGACGGCTGGTAATTCTAACAATCTCTACATCCTCCTCGTCCCCCACATGTGATGAAACTGTAATCTGTTCGCTATCTGTTCCATCATCAAAGTTTTCGGTCACGTTCAACGCTTGACCCATCAAGCGATTTACATATATAAACAAAGATTGCTGCACAAGCCGGGGTCCGAGTCCACGGAAACAACCAATGAGTCCATCTACTCTTTTCACGTATTGAACTAGTACAAAATTAAATTATAAAGAGCTAATCTATTGGGAGCATTGCACATGAAAATCGATTTATAATCCTTACTGTAGGCAAATGAATTCGGAAGAAGAAGACACCGGCGTCCCAAAAGTGTGTAAGAATCGACGGGTGGAAATGGCTCATATCCAATCTTAAAAAACAATAGGCTTTTCAGCTTTAAAAAATTGAGCCAAGCCTACCAAAAATTTACCTGCATCAAGGTCTTCACGTAATCGACAGGATAGAATGCAGTCGTAACACATGCTCGAAGAAAAACTGATGATTTACTAAAAGTTTGATGGTCTTCTTTGATCAGACTCAAGTCATCCGCGTATTCACTCTCGTCGCTTGAAGCAATTACGTCATTCTCCTCTTCCGACATAGCTGCTGCAGGTTAAGCTCGACTTAACTTTCCACGAATTAACTCCAAAACACCGTCCGGCTAAAGTTAAGCATGTATCGGCTGCAACAACGCAAAATTTACAAATTTCATTCCATCAGTTAAAGCAATCCGAAGCACTGTTTCACCAAGCGCAGTTCCGCTTGTGCAAACTTTACAACAGATGAGTAAACGAAAATATAATGAAATTCCGGTTTCACAATACAAAAAAAATTATTATGATTATTTACCCTTTGCCATACACTTACTCATTCAAGCTTAGTCTGTGGATCGGGATCACTCAGTTTTCAGCTAATTGACCTCTACTCAAAACAGTAGCCCTCCTCGGTGCTTTCTATGCTTCGGCTGTGATCTCCAGATATCAAAATAATTCATGCATATTTTCGATATCTAATGCAATGATCTAGGATTGATAAAAAATTTCAGTAAAATAAAACTCTCTATTGCAACTATCAACAGCTTTAAACGCCCGACTAGTACAGTAAGCATATACTTTACTGCACGGCAGAATAGCTCACATCTAACTTCCACTTTGGGAATCTATACATTTTTGAATCGAAAGGTGCCGCGTAATGCTTGTGCGCAGGCTCAAAATCCCGTCGAGATTTTGAAGAGTGCCGCATGGGACAGTCATGTGCCACCGCCTCTTTCAAACTCAGTCACGGCGAGCATTCACTCGGCAGAAAGCTGTGGGAGCGTTGTGTGTGGATTTTCATTTTTTCCTTAAAATTTGACCACCGTCTGTTCCAAAATGAGTGAAGAATACGAAGGAATCGAAACTGGAGCCATAACTGGCGGTACCGCTTTGCCAGCGGTAGCTGAACTTCCAGAAATTAAACTTTTTAACCGCTGGAGCTGCGACGATGTTCAAGTTTCCGACATGTCGCTGCAGGTACGTATCATTGCATGTATGTACATATATAAGGTGAAGATGGCCGGCAACCATGCTGTTGTGAATTGATTGTTAAGAGTTCATATATAAAGGGTAGAACGTGTGTAATTGTCACGGTTTTTATACTTTTTTAATTTTATATGATAATGCTTTGTAATAATTCAGACATTCGGCTGTGGATTGAAAGTGCCTACTGGGAGGGTTTTTCTGCCCTTTCAGAATATGGCCCGGCCGAATGAGGCCGAGGTAAAGTATGTGTGTGATGCTTACCCGTTCCCTTTTATTTTAAAGGATTACATCGCTGTGAAGGAAAAGTATGCTAAATATCTGCCTCATTCTGCGGGACGATATGCAGCCAAGCGGTTCAGGAAAGCACAGTGCCCAATTGTTGAGCGTTTAACCAACAGTCTTATGATGCACGGTCGTAACAATGGAAAGAAGCTTATGACCGTACGAATTGTGAAACATGCTTTTGAAATCATTCATCTGCTCACTGGCGAGGTAAAGTGAACCATAGTGATTTTCTTAGGTTGAGGGAGTAATATGTCAGTGGTATGCTGAGTTTTATTTATCTGCGTTGGTTTTACTAAGGGTTGTATTCGTGACTTTATTTCAGAACCCTCTGCAAGTTCTGGTTAATGCCATCATCAACTCCGGGCCGAGGGAAGATTCTACTCGTATTGGTCGTGCTGGAACTGTGAGACGACAAGCTGTGGATGTGTCCCCACTTCGTCGTGTCAACCAGGTGAGTTTGAAGCCTCTTGGGCCCTCAGATTACATTTCTTAGTTTCGAGTGTCATGTGGGGCGGCAAGTCTAATCCTTATTTTCATCATATTTTTCAGGCTATCTGGTTGTTGTGCACTGGAGCTCGTGAGGCTGCATTCAGAAACATCAAAAGCATTGCTGAATGTCTTGCTGATGAACTTATTAACGCTCATAAGGTACAAAGTTATAAATTAAGGAGTTCACTTCAGTTTTCAAAACAATGATCTCAACTTCGTCACAACTGCTTATTATATTTTACAGGGTTCATCCAACTCTTATGCCATCAAGAAAAAGGACGAGTTGGAGCGTGTGGCAAAATCTAACCGTTAAACAATGTTCCAATCATTATTTTGGAAATTTTGGAGGAATAAAGGCCTGTGGTAGAAAATGAATGGTCTTTTCTATGTTTGTGTGTGTGTCTTAGTCTTCCAGCGAACGGGTCCAGTTTATCACTCATTCACATCACAACTGTAAGTAGCATTGAAGTAGTAAGAAGTTATCATAGATGGCAGTGGGTAGAAGTGTTGTTATGCTGTATTAAACTTGAGTTAGGAACATGTCATATTTTACGAGGTATACAGACAAGTGATCCAATGGAGACTGGGGCATTGCCTTTTGGTACAGCGTACAACTGCGGTAGTCAACTCATACACTTCTCAATTGATGTAGTGGACAATTTAAACACGCTAAATTGATCTAATTTCACAGCTTTAACATGAGGCAACTGATCCAGTGGAGAATTAGGATGTCGCCTAAATAATTTAAAAATGAAAAAGAAACGATTGTTTATTCAACGCATGCTTGCACGGTGGAGATTCAACTGAACAAATAGATGTGTGTATATATAGGTTAACCCATTCTTAAATTCAATCAGGAGGCAATACCAGGTTCAGCATCTTAAGAAGCAGTGATTCTTTTTTTTTCCGTTTAGTTGCTAAACTATTCTAGCAACTTTTAGTGTACTGTTATATCCGTTTAGCGTAAATTGGTCGGCTTGCCCAACCTGCAACAAGCTGGGAGAGATTTTTATCAGAGAGTTGGGAGGATTGAAAGCTGGGAACAAACTAAGCCTCAATTTTTAGTTAAGTCAAATATTGCTTGGTTTAAATGAAACCAAACACCTGAGCATATTCCGCTTCATGGAAGCTGGAATTCTTAAGCTCCCGAAGTATTACAACATCGAATAAGGAATGCTTCATGAAACCAGTGGCGACTGCACTGTAGCGCCAGGAAAAATGCCGAGTGATCAGACTCATTTATATTCATCGTATACTTCTTGAATGTGCGCAATCGCCTGAAAATAAACTCATCATCATCATTAACAAGTCCTGTCTACAGTTCGACAGACCATCCTTTCAGCACGATACCCCATCTCGAAGTCCATCGGGTGGAGAATCTGATCAAGTCCGGTGGGGTAATTACCGAACCCGCGGGCAAGAAATGTGTGGATATTCCCAGTCCACCCAGATAACCATGTGGGTGATGAACCCGGACACATCAATGCAAGCCTATGTAGCTCTTGTTCACAGGTCTCACAAAATTCTTAAATTCCATCCCATTTTCACACTCGAAGGTACGCAGGGTCGACAAAAATACCCACATATTTCTCGGCGGTATCTGGTGGCAAGATAATAGGGAACTTCAGCAAACGACAGCTACCGCGAAATTTAACGGTAAATTAAAGGGTAGAGCTAGATTAACGTTCACGGTAGCGGATCCTTGTTAAGTGCTTTAGCTTGACGTACGCTTAACGTAAACAATATTCCCGCGCTAAAATTTAAAAATATTTCTCATTTTGCTCCAATTTTTCATATGATGTAATCATTAATCATAATTATTTGTTTCGTACAAAATAATTATTTTAAAATGAAAACGAACTTCCGCGTCGAGTAGTGCAGAAAGAGTGACGAAAATATAATATTCAGTATTCATAAAGATTAGAATATTCCGTCCCGGAATGACCCTCTTTGGGACACGGGTCACAAGGGCTCATTCTTGGACAGTCTCGGAAATTCCGGGACATCTGGCAGATCTACCACAAACCGATTTCTACTGATGCGAGTCTAATAGGATAAATGCATTTTGTTTTACAATGGAATTTCACGAGAGCAATTATTCAAGAACTGTAATGTGGGCAGTAGTCATCAAATCCTTCGTAATCAAGAGATTAGTTACCGCTCACACCATTGCAATTTGTTTTGTCATAAAAGTTTACATATGTGTGTGAGCTACGCAGCGAATAGATGTGGGTTAGCAATATTATTACAATTAGCAAACCAATTTTAATCACTTAAAATGCGGAGATTTTCACATTTGTACTACTTGTGAGGGCTTTCGTTTATTGGTCGCCTTAACTTTATTTTCAAAACTTTATGGGAATTCCATACTTTTATTCATATCTTCCAGTGGGAGTTTCAGGCGGGTCCTTGCTCTTACTTGTATTTTAAGTCATTTGCTATTAGAAAAATTCAGATGATTACAGGAACTCGCACATGCACACTGCACACTGAAGCGCATTTGATTCTTCAGCAAGTGAATTGCCTTCATTCGAAAACGTAATATTTAGGCACTGGATCTTGACTGCAAATAGATTTTAACCAACTCAAAACTTAAAAAAATATGTAGCGCAGTAATGTAGGACTTTTTAGCATACCGCATTTCAGCTGTCCCGTTGGAATTTCTAAAAAAAATGCATTTGCGTTTGAACGCTATTCTGTACGATAAAAATGCCGTGCGTTAGCGTACGACATGCTGAAGCACTTAACTAGAATCCGCGAACGTCAACGTTAATCTAACTCCGCCCCTTCATTTATTGTTAAATTTATGGAACTACTTGCTCGGCAATCAGGCATATCAAGGTAACTAAAATTTAAAGTTTAAATTCAATTAAAAGGCGTTCGATTTAGCAGTTCTAGTTCGATCGTGTCTGAACTGAAAGGTAGGAGAAAGCACGATGAGCGCCGAGAAGCCCGTAAACCAAATTAGCGGTCAAATTTATCGTCCGTACAAAAAGGTCACGTCCTCTATAGTAATAATAATAATAATCAATAAATTATTGGGGTAATAATTACCTAAATAAGCAAGATATCTTAACTCTATCAGTTGACTTCCTACGCCATATCGCGTTTTATATGAATACAATGATAAATGATAATTATGATTCCGTCATGATTATTCGTTTTTCATTTCCATTCACATTTCAACTTCACAACTGGTACGTAGGAACATCTCTAAAACAAGATTTCTAAAATTATAGGGCTACTTTAGTAAGCATCATACCAACACATTATGTGTCATTGACAGTAGGTGTAAATAAAAGTGCTGAAAATTCAAATTTTTCTCCTTATTCAAGGGCGTCGAAAAAGTGTAAAAAGCAGAAGTGAGCGATAAGTAATTCTAGATCGTTGGCAGCTAGATAAAAGCGAAGTCTGCTACCTTGAGAACCCCAGATCCGATTTTAGTTTTTTTTCAATGTCATATGAAAGTATAATTTAGCATAACTAGCTCGAAAAGCATAATTGCAGAAACGATATTTTATGCGGCAAATTCGTTAAATGGTTTAAATAATGTGTAGAAACCGTAGAACGTAGCATAACGTCGAAATTTTTAAAAGCAGTTGTAAATTTATTATCATTGCTCCTCTAAACGCATAAAAATTAGGCCATTCCGGACTGAAAGCTCTTACTCCCACCGGAGTTGTGAACCCCGTATGCTGACCTGAGTTACAACTTCATTTGTTTTAGTTGTTCGATAGTATAGTGCAAGTTCTGGCTTTAAAATCATTCAGTACACATATCAAAGTTCGTCTAGTTCGAGAAATCTAAGGTTGCAATTAAATAGCTTAGTTCGGGTTCTTGCCTGATCACTGAAACCTCACACTACAATTGCAATATTGTGAGTTCCAGTTCACAAGTAACCGCAAAATTTAAAAATTTGGTAGTATTTCACTCTTAGTGCAGTCATCCAGCAAACAAACAATTCAATTGTAATAAACCTGACAGATGCCAAATTTAAAAGACCTGCGATTAGAACGTGTAAACTTCTCTCTGCAGGCTGTGGATGCGTGTGCTGTGTCGTTGTGTTTGTGTGTGCATTTGGTGTGGTA
>WJFA01004155.1:0-11247 GCA_009870155.1 Pseudobourletiella spinata | reverse complement strand
AAGATGGAGTACTCGCTGCTCCAACGTTCCTAACGCCTAACCATGTTCCCTTATGAAGGAATGACAACATCGAGTACTCCCTGCACCAGCACATGCTCATGAAAAGATAGAGTACTCGCTGCTCCAACGTTGCTTACGCCTGACCATGTTCCCCTTTGAAGGAACACGTGGCGGCAAAGTCCTGAGTGGCGAAGCTAATATGCATGTGCTTTCCGTGTTCCCTTATCGAGGAACACGTGGTGGCCATGGTGCAGCTTAATCAAGAGCTTGACCAAATTGTCCGAGAGCTCGGACGGCTGCTTGTCGTGAGTGGCAAAGCCAACATGTATGTGCGTCGCGTGTTCCCTTATGGAGGAACACGTGGCGGCCATGGTGCAGCTTATTCAATAGCTTGACCAAGTTGTCCGAGAGCTCGGACGACTGCTTCTCGAGAGTGGCAAAGCCAACGTGTATGTATCTCCCGTGTTTCCTTATTTAGGAACACGTGGCCGCCATGGTGCAGCATGGTTGTGGCAATGTTAAACATATACGAAACCCTTGTTAGAATTATGGATGTGTCGGCGCCATCTAGTGTCTGCTGATGTAATGCATAGTCGCCACGTGTTAGCATAATTGACGTGTTGGCGGCATCTGGGGTGTGCTGATGCAATGCATAGAGCCACCTGTTACTATGCTTGAAGTGTAGGCGCCATCTAGAGGATATTGCAGCAGAGGCAAAAAATGGTTGTGTCATGTACGCGGAAGGTTTGTCAGCAGTGAGCAGGAGTAAATGGTTGTGTCATATACGCGCATGCTGTTATATGTGTAGTAGAGAAAGCCGAAGACTATGCTTTGTGGAGGTGCATATGCAACAGGGGTATTATGAGCTATGGTTGCGTTAGCATGCTAACTTTCTCGTAGGTTGGAGTAGAGCATGACGTCAGTGAGCAGAGGGAAAAAATTGCAGGAGAGACAGTGGGCAGGAGTAAATGGTTGTTACATACACACGCGCATGCTGCTATACATATAAAGGAATAGCGGCAGACTATGCTTTGTGGAGGTGCATATGCAAGAGGGGTAGGAGTTTTGGTTAGGGAGTATGTATTAGCATTGTAAAGGTCTAGGAGCAACTTTGGCGCAGGTTGGAGCAGAGCATGACGTCAGTGAGCAGAGGAAAAAAATTATTAAAAAGGACGTTTGCCCATATAGTAGAGATGGGCGTTCATGCACAGTGGAAATACGAACGGATAGACGTACTAATTTAAACCGCTGGCGCTGACGCCGCCTCTACGTTGTCACGATGTATGTTATAGTCAGCCTGTACCTTTATATGAATTACTGCTTTCGAAAGTTGCCAGAACCATATGGCTACTCTTCGGCCAATAAGGTCAACTATTCAATCTATTTAGCGTATCTTCATGATTTACGTTATACTGACGCTCAATTCAAGGAGTTGGGAAGTGGCAGCCAACAGCGACCGACATATGGGGTATAGCTTTTGTTTTTGATTTTCCAAAACCAAAAATCCGATAACAAAAGCGGAACAAGTGGGCGTAAATGTAGTAAATAATGAACCGAGAATGCACAGAAGTTAGATATATCTCCTTGCTACCGTCTCAAACTGCTACTAACATACGTATTGGAAAATAAACCTCATTGATGTCAGAATTTTGAGCGGTTGTCAATCCGATCCCTCATTACATCGCAATTTTTTGAAAATCAATAATTTTCACGTGTATTTTATATGCCGCCAAGCACGTGGAAATAAAATCGTTGCTGCATATGACCAAGGTGAACCCATTCTTCCTACGCACTGATTTTGGGTTTGTTTACAATTAGTGCACGGCACAAATGACATTTGTAATAAAATACAGTGGAACCTCGTTATACCGGGTCTCTATATAACGGATACCTCGATTTACCGGATAAATTGTATTGTCCCGGCAACTTCCCTATACTTTAATTTTAAAATACAGTGGATGGAAAACTAATAGGAAGTGCCACTAAACAAAGATAAGATAAAGAGATCCAACCAAATATCGATGGTATTACTCGTTAAATGTTTTATGATTTTAATTGTTAAAATTGTTATTTAGCATCAGGTCGGCATTTCCTACATTTCTAAACAATGAAAATATTTGTTATTTCGCAATACCGGATTAATCCGGTATTTCGAAGTAACGGAAACTCTTAATACCGGATAAATTTGGTGTCCCTTGGGATCCAGTATAGCGAGGTTCCACTGTATGTCATCTATGGCATCCAGGTTTATGAAGAGGGTTGCCTAGTTGAGCAAGAAAGGAATACATTTATGAAAAGTAGTTCATTTCTTGAGCGTTTACATCTACAGTCCGAATTTTTTGGAGTTGCCAGACGTCTAGGAATGCTCTAAAGAGTCTTGGAGGCAGTTACATTGTCCAGAATTCCGAAGAGAAGTGATCCGGGTAAGGTAATGCTACGGTTTCTGAGGATGGAGGGTAGGCATCACGTATGTGTTTCACTGCTCTTTCGTCAAGGATTTCATGTTTTTCTGTCAAATTGTGGTTCATATCGTCAGGCCCTTTCATGACATAGGATTTTGTACATTATGCGAACTCTATATTTTAAGTTGCCAACTTCCGGGGCAGTGCATTGAGAATGGTTAACCTATTTCACTTATTTATGTTCACAAATCAATCATCATTGATGATTGATTTGAACTGGTGAACACCGGTGGAGAGTGTGATGGCGATGGATCAAAGAGTTTAGCCAAGTAAGATTTAAAATTATCGTTCCAAGTTTTCAGCTAATTAAATATTTTGTTCCGAAAATTTCGAGGATAAAATTCTAAATATCCCGGTGTTATAGTTTTTCATCTGGCAACCCTAGCTAATGTTGATAGTAGACTATGCCATCAGCTAAAATACGTTCAATTGTTTTGTTGATTCAACAAAGTAAATTTCAATCTTCCGAAAAGAAAACAAGCTATTTTCATCAGCAATACATTTGCAATAAAAACGTTCTTTAACCCTCACCCAGAATAATATACGAAGGAGACGGATGGGAAGAAGGATCTGGGAGGAATGCTCTGCTGTTCCAAGGATTCTTGTTTGCTACCGACTTATCATATACTAGTATGAAGTTTTTGAACAGGTGTCTAACCTACAGTGTAGGTAAAACTTGGCTAAAATTGCAACTCTATATTACAAGCCTACCTCATATTTTCAATGATCCTGAAAAAGCCTGGCGCACTGGGATGCGAAGAGTTTTCTTCGTAGCTTGTACTAGTTATACTATTCCATACAACGTCAAATTCACCGGGAAGGGACAATGCGTGATCGAACCGATTCAAGGTTTTCCGAAAGCTGTTTTCCACATTTGGCAATCCGTGGTAGCGGTTCGAATTTGCCTTTTGACTATTGCGATTCCATTTAGCAGCAGATTTCACTGGACTGTAAATGGTCTGTTTACGCTAGATGCTAACGTCTACATAGTTTGCTGCACGATTAGCGCTTTGGTAGCTGCGATTTATGTATCTCTTGGAAGTGACATCATTGGAATGGTATCATCCTACAACTGGACGTTTCAGCTCAGCAGCGTCGTATCAGGTATTGCAATACAAAATGGCATTGGCCAAGAGCATCAACTATTGAAATAATTCTTGCAAACTACATGGTAAACAATCATTTGCAGAAATCCACTTTAATTCAAGCAGTATCCTTCACGTCTACAAGGACAATCTCATAGTCAAGGTGCTGTCTTCATCTCTGTACTTCTTGTGGCCAATGACAATAACTGGACCAACTGCGTTCGTTTTCGTAATGCGGGCCTCGCCGTTCACATTGTTTAGCCATCTAAACCAAATATTTCATCTTTCGGATGGTATTGGGTATTTTACTCCAGCGTTGAGGAACGGACTCCTTTTACTCGACACACTAATTTTAATCGGGGTGGCAGTTGCGACGACTGTCATGGTTGTTACATATTGTGAGTGCTTAGCTGTGGCCACGCTTTTGATAAAATTGCTGAGGTAATGTTAGTTGAACTTGTTACTACGCCTTACCAGATTCTGTATTGTTACACGTCTTATTTTCTATGTAGAACTTCAAAATTGGGGAACAACAGTGGCGGGTCCTGGGAGACAAAGCGGTCGTACTACATTCAGCTGCAGCTCATCCTTGACCGTATGGAGCTGGTGTACGGGCAAATCACACCTGTGCTTACGGTCTGCATCTACTTAATTGCAACGGAATCGGCCGGCGTGCTTATAAAATTTTCCTCCTGGTTTAAAATATTTTCCTTAATGTCGACAACAATAGGTTGCCTTCATATCTTCTACTTTCTCCTTGCAGTTCTCGCCGCCAGCATATTTTTTGGTTGTGCCGAAACCTTACTCTCAGAGTCGTCTTGCTTATTAACAGAGTTGGAACAAACTATCGATGCACAAGCTTTTATTAGTAGAACTGCAGTTAAATTCCGTCCGCAGAAAGTTTTTCGTGCAGGTCGAATGCACCGTCGTCGACCCCTGAGAATTCGTTTCGGATCCTTCGGGTGGATTGAAGTGGGGTTCAGCATCAGTTTTATTCAGCAAGTTTTGGACAGCACTGTTAGCCTCGTTTTCATGTCTGATACTTTCGGTTATACATGGCTGTTTGGCGCGGGTTAAACATGTATTTTGCTTTACAATTTCCTTCTATTTTAATTAAGGGTGAGTGAAACAAAGTCGTTTTGAATCAGCCTGCTCCAACTTCTAACTAAAAGCAAGGGACGAACCCTGGAAGTTTTTACTTATGTTTTCAGTTTTACTTGTGTGTGTTCAGTGTAAAACGCCACGTGTTTTACACTGAAAATTCCCTGTAGTGCAATCCGGGAGTGTACGCTATAGCTGCAGTAAAACTTTGTGGGGGGAAAATTTGAACCCAATTTGCGGGTATGAGTAAATCACAAACAGTTCAACACACATAGCACAGGGCCCCCCTACGCAATAATCTTAGTGTTTTACACTAAAGTATTGGATGCCTGGAGTCATGTTAGCTATTTAAGATTGTTTTGAAATATTTTCAAGGGGGAAATATAAATATTCAAGCAGTAGTGGGAGATAAAAAATTTGCTTGTTAATTCCCATTATAAATTACCCATTTTGCGTTTCGGAATAAAACATTTCGAAATGTTTTTCTTCGCGCTTAAACAGGGCTATGTGCAAGGAAGTTTGGCATTTCCCCATGTTTTAGACACTGCTTTATCCGCGATGGTGCCGGTGCCATTTTCATATCTCGTAAACACTAAACAAGCATTCCTCGTAAGATTTGACCCCTCAATGGAAAGAGGGAATGCGTGGAAGCTGAAAATTCCATGTAAAATCCCACAGGGATTTTTCAGTTTTGGATGTCGAGTGACTTCTCATGAAACCACATAGTGCCTGATGGAGCAAATATCTTCTCACTGAAATTTTTGCGCCATGAAAATTGTCCACAGTTTGAAAGGTGGAGTATTGTAGAGACTACTTCGTTAGTTAGCTTCACACATTCCCATTCAGATCCAAATCAAGAACGCCGATTCTGAATCGTAAGGTACATGAGTAACTAATTAGCAGGGTCGAAGGGTGATGTAATTTGCCGAAGGTCAGGTCATCGGAGGTCACATTCTGAGACGACCCAACATTTTAACCAAAGGTGTAGATTGCCCTTGTCATTAACTCTCGAAAAAGTCCAAATTGATGTTTGTGTGTCAAACTGTTTGGCCTGTCCTTATAGTGAATCTTTTGGGTAGCTCTACCGAACAAGGGAACACTTGCATTTGTCTTTCCTGTTTTTTTTCCGGTTCCGTTTCCGGAGGAAGCAGCAAAACCAGATGCTGCCACACAGGAAAAACTCTATCTCCAGAAAAGTCTCAACAAGGAAATCAAGCAAGAAATCAGCCTTTCCTGGTGAGGAATTTAAAAAAAAAAAAAACTCTGGAGCGGGAGAAATGTCGGTCGAACTATGAGCAAGTAACAAGTAAGTGGTAACAAGTTTATTCTTCACAGCAGCATGCGGATTAGAAACTGAGTTAAAATTAAAAGATTATAACAGCTTTTGCGGAACTTGATCAGCCGTACTTCCGGACCTGTCCACCTTTTTGGCCAGCCTTCTCTTCCGACTTTTGATGCGCATCCTCTCGTTGAACTTGAGCCGCCCTTCCTCAGTGTGGGCGATCTTCTGATGATAAAAAAGGGCCTGCTTCGACTTGTAGTTCCGCCCGCACTTCTCACAGAAGAATGGGCGCTCCGTGGCATGGGCCACCATGTGGGAGACGAGATGGGCATTTTTCCGGTAGCTCAATCCGCAAATCTCACAAGTAAATAAACGTCCACATCGCTCAGCCTTATGCTTTTCCACGAGCACCTTGGAGGTAAATAGTTTTTGACACTGGTCACACGCAAACTTTCTCTCCAGCGTCACACCCTTCCGCGTATGCGGGCGTCCACAGCGGGCCGCATGGTACTTGGCATGATTCTTCCTGGCAAAGACCTTGGAGCACGTGGGGCACGTCATGTTCTTGTCCCCCAAGAGCCACAAGTGCTTGAGGCGCATGTGATCTTTGAGCTGCTGCCAACTCTTGGAGCTGCTGAACCCTTTGCCGCAGTACGGGCAGTTGGACCCGCTTGGGATTTTATACTCGAGCGTGACCTTGGGGAAAACGATTTTAAAAGTGAGTGGGAGGCCGTCACTGCGCCGCTGCTGACTGGCTGGCTCAGTTGTCCTCCCACCTTCGGATGACTTGGCGGCAGCTGATGGAACGCCTCGCATAATTTTCCGAAAGGGCACCACACCGTGGTACTCGTGAACTGTCTGCCGATGATCCTGCAGATCCTCAGCAGTTTGGAATTCATAGTTGCAGTCACTGCAGGGGTATTCAAACTCCCGGGCTCTCATGTGCGATATGATGTGATTCCGGTAGCTGGCAGGGAGAAGGTAGGACTTGTCGCATTCCTTGCACTTGTACGGAGGCCCACCCGCGGGGACTGTAACTCGTGGGGGACGCGTCTTCAAAATCCTCAGCTCCACTCCCCGTTGTAGCCGCGGCAATTCCACATCCAGTTTGACTTTTTCCTCATCGTCATCATCATCATCAGGAAACGGCGAGGGTTCGGGAGAAATGATTGAAATTACCTCAGGTTCGGATTTGACGTGGGAATTAATCCCGGCTGGGCTCATCACCGCAGTTACTGGATCAGGAGGAGGAGACGAGGGTTCGGCAGAATCTGGAATTATTTCAGGTGGTTCTGAAATCACTTGGGATTTAACAGTGGCTTGGTTGCCTACCGCCGGCGTTGGATTTGAATTATTCACCAAGAAATGTGAGGCTGGAGCCAGCTGGAGGGTTGGAGGAGCAGTTGCGATGACGATTCGAGGCTTGGATGGACTTTGTGCCGAGCCTTCAAAGAGTAGATCATCTCAAAATGTATTTACAAAAACTAAATTTAAATAATTCTTTTTGAAAAATAAATTTCATTATTAAATTTACTCAAATTTAAAATTTATGAGCCACAATCCTTTGCTGCCACAATGCCAAAATGAAAAATCCATACCTCCTTTGGGAGTGACAAGAAAAACGCGACGGCTGTTCGTATTGCAAGCTGAATTGAGCACTGTTTGTGGACTGGAGACGATCCGTTTTTCGCTCACAAAATTCCCCGTCGTTGTTGAAAAACCGTTGGGGGGTGCAGCTGGAAAATAAATTGCAGTAGTAAATAAACGAATCCATTTCTTTTTTTAAAAGAAATCATAAAATTGCCGTTGTAGACACGTATATAAAATCATCAATTTACATCCGTTGTCGTTACTGATCGTGCCGATTTCGGGCTCTTCCGTAGTTTCGGCAAGCGGGTCCAGTTCCTCGAGCACAGTGCTGACGAGTTGGTCCGGACGAAAGTCTTGGTAATCATCGGGTTCCACCTTGACTTCATCGTTAGCCTCCGCCACCACCGTAGATCTCTTGATCAGCTGCTGCTGGATAAACGACTGGGCCGGTCGTTTCCGGACTAATTCCGCATGTGCTTTGTAAAGGTCGGCCAAATTTAGGGCACAGGAACCGCAGGCCGGAAGTCGCCGAGACTCTTCAAACTGGAATCCATAGACTTGAGCTAGAATATCTGCGACTGGTATTTCTTTGACGTGGATGAAATTGTTGATGTTGGATCCGCCGAACTGAGTCACCGCCGGGAGTGTGACATTAATTGTGTGGCACTTGGACTCCTCCGTGAGGAAAATCGCATTGCAGTTGATGCACTGCCGATAATGACCTGCCATTTGATCCCAGCTGCTTCGTCACTATAGATTTTTTCAACTTTTCCAAGCCACACAAATCCAAAAGAGATTCATGACTGATTTATTTAGTTGAAGAAGAAAATGTGTGTAAGTTGAGAAGCAGAGAGATTGAGACAGTCCCACCTTTTTTGGGTTCCCGCTCCCGTTCCAAGGATAATCTAGCATGGCATGTTGTACAGGGTGGCCCAAAATGATATTCACATTCGTATTTACCTCTCGTGACCGAACGCCTCAACGTTGGGCAATGAATGAGGTCGCATTCGAAAACTGAGGCTTTAAGTATTTGCTCGATACCAGGTTCGCTCAAATCCGATGGCTGGTCCCGAAGCTACCGCACGTGGTAAAAACCACGTGCTATTTTTACATGATCGTAAACGGTGACCTTACCTTCTCATAACTTCAGAACCAGACGTCGGATTTGAGCGATGCCTGGTACCGAGCAAATAATTAAAGATACAGCTTTCGATTGCGACCACGTTCATGGTCCTACGTTGAGGCGTTCGGTCACGAGAGGAAATATAAATGTGACATATCATTTTGGGACACCCCGTATAAACTTGGTAGCAATGAGAGTGCGATGCGTGGAATGAGCGATGGATTTCACACGGAACACCCGAATTTTGTTGAATTTTATTCTGATTGATGAGGGATATTATATTCTGAAGTAGGAATGCTTCAAGAAGGTATTCTCAAGCAGTGAATCGTCCGAGTCCTCAAGATGTTCAGATTCTGAAGAATAATCCGTCATGTTGGATTCGGGGAGACCTTCTTGCTCGCTGTTATTACCAAGGGAACTGGAGCGGGACTCGTGTGGAATGAGTTCCCAGTCCTGATGCTCATTTCCCATTTCCAGGAAGGACACGTAGGCAAGACCCACGGCATTCGAATCCAAGGCTAGTGGCTCATGGCGATTCACAAACTTGACAAAGCCGGGCTCCCTCCGCAGCGCATACCAGTGGAATCTCTGGTTCTTCGAGTTTGGTGACATGTTCGATGATACTAGAACCCATTTCCCCCTGTAATTCTGGTCCACACCCACGGCTAATGCTGTATCGTCCACAATGAAAAAGAAGATGTTCGGGTCCCCAACAGAGGCGGATGGAAATGTCCATTTGGTAGTATTTCTCGAGGTTGTGGTGCGGAATGGTGAGCGGGATCGGTGTGAAAATTCGCGGTCAAAGAGCCGTGCTTTCACATAATAACCCCCGTCAGAATCCGGCCGAGGCAAAGCACCCTTTGCAATATCTACAATTTGAGCATCCGCTTTGTCGTCATCTGACGGCTCATCTGTTTCAACTTTTCCCACGAAATCGGGGGATTCATCCGCAGCAATTAGCTCCCAATAATGATCCTGATACTCATTTGGAGGCTCATTCAGCTGCGGTAGGACGTAGACGTGACCGACGAGATTCGAATCAAAGATCCTTCCATTCACTCTGTTGACAAAGTTGACAAAACTGCCATTGCCGCCGTCATTGGACATGAACCAGTGGAACAGGAGTGGACTGTCCTCTGCTTGCATGTCCACTATTGGCTTGGAGATTAGGATCCATTCCCCCTCGTTCACCTCGCTCATCCCGATCCCATCACCCGTCCCATTCACAATGAAGAAGAAGATGGAGGAATTATTTCGGGAGGTAGGGAGGAACGACCATTTCGTCCCGGTCTTCGACGTATCCACCGTTACAAAGATACCGTTACGGAAGGCAAGTTGCTGGTTGGAGAGCCGCTGTCGAAGAAAGAAAGATTTAATGGGATCCGGCGGGGGCAAAGCTCCGTGTGGAATTTGGAGCTCCGCTTCAAATGCCTTGGGCGTCATGGGCTGTTTAGGTGTAGTTTGTTCCTCACCGCGGCTGCGCTTGGGTATGTCAAATACTTGCTTTGCTGTTGTGGCTCCCTCAGGATCTGGTGATCCGGGATGACCTGTAGGACCCGCCTGTTTTTCAACTCGACTATATCCAGCATCACAACCGGAACCAGGCACCCCCTGGTCACCAGCCTTTCCTTTTTGACCTTGTGGGCCAGGAGATCCAGGAAGTCCTGGGAGGCCCGGCCATCCCATCTCCCCCTTTGGGCCAGGATAACCCACCTCCCCTGTGGCACCCGGCTCGCCCTTAAGTGTCCTCAGGAGCCGGCCATTATGGTCCAAAATCGTGCTGGCATACTGACTTTCCAGGATTGCCACGGCCTCCTTCAAATACGCCAGTGCCTCCTTCACACCGTCCATTGCCTCTTGCTGTTGACGCACTGCATCTTGGAGGTGGGCGAGTGAGGATTGGATGGTGCTGTCGTCACTATTCGTGGTCGCTGCTGTCGCCGAGAGTTAGAGTAGTGCTCCCAGGAGCAGCAAAAGTTCAGAGTACATGCCTGCAAGTGTTAATCCGTAAATGATTTGACACGTCGCAGTGATAAAATATCATAAAAAATCAGAAAATGATGTCGATTCATGTGTGACTGGTATTTACCTGTATTCCTGTCTCTTAAATGATCACGGCGGAGCTCTGCTGACCTATATCTAGGCTACCGGAGGCCACCAGTCTAACTGATTTCTCCGGTACTTTTTTCCTATTCTGTATCTGGAACGGAACAAAAGTTTTTCACTTTCACAAAAAAGTAAAATTTTTGTTATTCTTTTTGATATCCCAATCAAATCCACCAACCCCAATCAAAGCCTTTCAAGGATTCTTCACCGTCTCCCCCGCCATCAGCTCTACACATTGAGTCTGACAGGCGAGGACGAAGCGGACGGGGTTTTTATACCCGGGTCGGGTGCCGAGTCAACTTGACCTATGATGCAGTAGTCCATCAAGATTCGCATTGACTGATAAGGGAGGTGAGGGGATCACAGCAGGAGAATGGATGAGTTGCACTGCACTGCTGGAAGATTCCGGCACAGTTTATTTTTCCTTGAGTTGCCATAGGAATCAGTGCAGAGGAAGGATTTGTACATGACTGACACACTTTTCCACTTGTTAGTAGG
>WJFA01004154.1:0-11249 GCA_009870155.1 Pseudobourletiella spinata | reverse complement strand
TGCCCACTGCTGGTTCACCATCCACGGGGCACACGTAGTTTTCCCCGCCGGTTTCCCACGCCTGCCCAAAGCATAATTACACACGCTTTAGCTTATCCAGGGTTCATAGTTATCAGCTCCTATTAGCTCGAGAGTTATTAGTTTGAATCATCCTAGCTCACCCGTTGTTTACCAGGCACTTGTCAGTGTGAAGGATCTTGATCAGGTATCGGTTGTTCGGAAGCGGCTGGATATCAAAGAAGCGTCTCGGCATGTACGCCTCTCCTTGCGGATTTTTCTTCGCTTCGTACTTGGTGTAGGTTACGGGGTTATAAAATGGGTACTCCACAGGGGTCAAATCATAGTTCACTCCTACTCGCGGTCCCTTGAATCAAAGTCAAGTTCATATTAATTATGAACTTTTACTAAGTGTATAATTATTGCACACTTGCGCTAACTATCCACAGGAACTTGTGGCTTTGAACTCACATATTTCCCAATGCGCCATAGCTGAGACTTTTTCCGCTTCCAGTACGTCATCTCCGTGTCCGCATAGAACTGGCCCTGCTTCACCTTGATGGTGAGAACCTACAGAGTTGACACTTTGGCTCAGAACTAAACTTGGAACAAAAATCATTCCATCAAAAGAGTAGTCCAAGCCTTACCGTCCCGTCCATCGGGCTCTGGATGACGTGAACCCCGCGCTGGACTAGAAGATAAGGATTGTGAATTAAAGTACCCTCTTAAATACGCTCCTTGTGTCACCATATGAGGAAAAAGCTATAAAGGCTGCGTTAAAACCAAGGTCTCGTGTTGGTTCTGTTGGTCCCCCGGCGGAGGGAGATATAAACGCTATACAAAGCGGAAAACCCCCTCGTCAGTTTGAGGGATGGAGGCCCATACCTACCGCTCCGCGAACCTGACTGAAGATCTTTTGATTCTTAATTGCTGGCACTAAGTCGTTATTGACGGGAAAAACAGGTATTTTACTTTTGGGTCCACATGGACGAATGGACATGATGTTATCATTGAATCCGAGCGTGTCCAGGTTCTCCATGTACTTCCGATGATGCGGCTGCATCGTCACCCGCTTCCCCTGACAGTCAAACTCGTCAAAGAAAGTCAAACAACTGCCGTGAACATCGATGGAGGAGGCGGAGGCTCGCCACTTTTTCGGCACGTTCGTACAACCCTTCACATTGAGTAGGATGAAGTCACCTGAGAGATGAGAGTATAGAATCAAAGAAATTAGAAGCAGCACGACGGAACTGGGATTCCGAGTTGAAAACACGCACCATATCGATTCGTATGATTGTACAGTGTCACAGTCTCCGCTGCGGTCCAGGAGGTGAAATGGACGAGGAGGACGAGGCAGGATGCTGTGAGTAGCTGGAACGTTGACTGATGAACGGCCATGATGCCGTCAGACGGGCGGGAAGATTTGGGGGGATTCAACGGATTACAGTATTTTCTTAAAAGCAAAAATGAAAATTCTTGACAAGCACTGCTCGAGTCCCCTCTTGAGGGTCCTTCCGATGATGACGACGGTCGGCTCAAAAATGATGGGAATGGACATGGGCAAGCTGGTTGGACGCTGGGCCTGTTTTCAGTATATGAAAGAGAAAATTGTGCAGAACCGGTTTCCTGAGTCGCTCCTACCTACTTTCCTCCAATACTTAAGCTCCCGTATTCCTGTTCAACTTATTCACCTACTTTGGCCGTTACAGTGATGTCAGGGGGTCATTGTCAATGGCAGTGTTCGTGCGTAAGGCATGTTGTATGGTGGTGTAATTTCTTGTGGAATTCCGCCTCGACTGATGTACTCTTGGTCTTTCTGGGTTAGTTTTAGGGTAAATGAAATGAAGGATGAACCGTATGGAATGCAGAGTGTGTTGAGGGTTAGTAAGTAAGCATTATTGTAGGGATGGGGCTACAAAAAATATACGTCCGGCGCTAATGACTTCAGGGCTAACGGATTGAGGGGGATGACTTGGGCACGCAGTGTATTTGATCATGCTGTGAAGATGGGGTGGCAGGTGGCCGGTATTGGAGCAAGAAAACTTGTCTGCGGAATGAGTGATGAAGTGGTGTGAACGCGGGTCTCTTTATACTGTAGCCGTGTAGCTTTGTTGCTTGAGGCGGGAAAGGTTTACTTTGTACTTTGTATCACTCGTCAGGACCAATATTCAAGAGCTTGTGTTTACGTATAAGGAGACGTGACTGTGTCGGTGGCGAGCAGTTCACCCAGTTGATTTAAAGGGTGTGGAGTGGACATGACTGTGGCCTTTCGTTTTCTGCACATTTTTCATTGCTATAAAGATTTTCAGTGAAAGTCCGCCGTGATGACTGAAGAACTTAACAAGTTTCCTGTTTAATTTTAAATATTGAATATGCATGGATCGAGTTGTGAGTGAGATTTGAGGAGGAGCAGGTTTCCCTTTTCTTTATCCTGCTCGGTGTCTGAGGGGATTGTTCGCATTTACGTTTGTATGATGTGTATTTATTGATCAAGTGACCCCGAGGCAATGGGTTTTCAAAGTGGCATTGTTAAATGATACTGTGTGGGCTATTCTGAGTGAGCAGCCTATGTAGTTGGTGATCGTCAATTCCGGGTGGTCTGTTATAGTTAGTGAGCGTCAAAGGTTTAAAGGTGTTAAATTTGGTTAGGTTAAGAATCGTGTTTGCTCAATGCACGCTGTGAGTTGAAATGTAATAATGTGTATTTTTTTTATCTGATTTCAGTTCCGAACCAAGGATATTGGCGGTCAGTCATCCACTGGGGAGTATACTAGAGCTATCATTCAGGCACTCAACCGCTCCTAGAGAGTAGATATTAGCATGTTAGAGTTCTAGAGTAACTACCCAGTATTTCATCTTCTCCGGTAGAAGTTTTTCGTGGCTGACGCCCTGACTGGCAAGAGGAGGAGCTTTAAGAAAGGTGCTATACCACAAAAGTACACTACTCCGTCGTCGTCGCCAACATCTTGAAAAAGTGAAAGCCATCGAACATGCAAATGAGTTTTATGAATGAAGGAGATACCAGAACAGGAACGGACTCACTGACTCACATTGTTGTAGGTGATAGTCGGAAGGTCGCCGTGTCTTCAAGTCTCCATTCATTCCAACCAACCCAAAAATGCAATGTAAATGCAAAGAAGTATCCCCCCAGCAGAACTCTGTCTAGTCAGGCAATGCAGTCAAGCGTGGAACTGAAGGTACACTTGATTGCATGCGGGAGTGGGAATTGGTTTTAATTCTTATGAAATCTAAATATTGTTGAACAAGGAAAACAAAGTTGGAGGTTAGACAATAAAAATTTTATGGCGACGCCTACGGTATTTGTTGTTGTTTTGATGCGAATTGACCGGTAAGTCTGATGTGTGATTCAAGACTATTATCCCTTGATTACAATGTCAAGTAATGGTAAAAGGTTGGTTGTGTTTGTTTGTAAACAAAATTATTGGTGCATTTGTCGTCTTGCGTCTTGATTTTCGAATGAATTCATTGCTCTGTGGAAATCAGTAGTGGCAAGTGCGAGGTCTGATGGGATACATGTAGTTGTCGCACATAAACTCTGTTGTGCCGGAGGACACTTTGCCGAATGACTGACCGTCGCTACGAAATATGAACCCTGGAACGTGTCCTGTGTAGGCTGGAGGTAAGGACTCACTGGGTCGAAAGATCTTTGTATCTGTGCCTTCAGGGCTGCGATAGAGGAATTAATGGTGCAGTGGTAAACGTAGGCGTTAACGCGAACTCGCAATGAGCTTACCACGTTTGTACATAAGGACTCCGATTGAGGACTGGAGGGCGCCATTCACGTGAAGCTGGAATTGGACGCGAATTTTCCTGCGGTTTCTGTTCTTGGGATTCTGAAGAGGAACAGCTTTTCGTATTGTGCTTCTGCACATTGCAGGAATCTGCTGCCGGTGGTTCGTCCTGGTTTGTATCACTGATTCTGCTGGCTTCAGTTTTCTTGGTATCGGATTTGAGTTTGCCGCTGCTTTTTGTAGAGGTTTCGTCCTTGCTACCACCGTGTGAATTTGCAGTACCTGTTCGTGTAGGCCCGTGACCTTGTTGACACGTGGAAGTCGTCGACATGTTCGCACCACGAGGATGGGGTTTACACTCCGGTGATCGTGGTATGCACTGCAACATACCGCGGCAGGCTTGGGAGATAGAACCGTAGGGCTCTCGTCTTATGCTGCTGTCCTCATTGTATGCCTCGTAAGTAAACGGGGGATTTGGTGCCCAATGAGGTAACTGGCCAACGTGAATCTCACAGTGCCCTGCTGTTCCATTGCATTCACTTAAAGACTTTTCAGTTACGTTCTGACAGCACCTGCTGGGGCTGCTGTTATTACAAGTATCTCGACTGAATTCCTGCGTCAGCGACTGTCTCGAATTCTTCGGTAACTGCTTGCGATGCTGAATTGAGCTTGAATATGCGACTGTAGGAACAGCAGTTTGTAGCCTTACCATACAACATCAACGCCTTGTCATTTGGTGATAGCGCGAACTGTGGGCTTACTTTTCGATTTGCCGCAAGCAGCAGCTCCAGGAGGTAGTAGCACTGGAATGGGAGCAAGTGGCACTGAGGGATCCTCTAGAACTCTTCTAGATGCCCTACCGAAACTGGTGCCGTGGCGGTACTGCATTGTGGGAATATGACCAGTGTAACTGCATTTGTCAAGAAACTATATTTCAGCTACTTTAATTAATGACTACAATTCTGCAGGAATAAGGCATCATTATAATGTGGTACCCAGGTATATAGTACGGCTCTCTGATGTGACCAGGCTCGTCATAACAAGAGATATTATTCTTTTCTTTATTTTTAGTATCCATTAGGATCGGATTTCGTCACCATCCAACTATCCAACAGTTTCATTCAAAGTTCCACTTCCATATTCCGTATGAATGATGAATGAATAAAGGAAGAAGGAAATAATCTTATCTTGATACAACTTAACTGTGATGTTTGATGTTGGCAACTCTGCTGTGACGCGCGAATGTTTTGTAGACTGTGAAACAGTTTTAGAGAAAGATAAACTACTACACAGATCCTAGTGAACAGGAATGACTAATTTGAGTAGTTTATACTGCTGCCTGCTGCGTCTGCGCTTGCACAACACAAATGTTTCAAATCCTTCAAATCCAAATAGCTCGAAACTTTAGGTTGAGGTCAATGCACTGAAGATCATATGACTTCGCGACTTTTTACGTACTTACGTACGAAATTATGCAGACGAGGGACCGAGGAGAAACTGCGGTCAGACTTAATGGAACTCACTACATTTTACTCCAACCTTTGATGAATATGGCGGGAATTTTTTATGAAGTAGCGTCTACACCCTACACCTCGTGATGTCGTGATTTTTACAGCATATCCATGTCGGATCTAGCATAGTTTAAGTGAAGCAGAAGGAATACAAGTCGTACGATGATTATTAGAACCATTTCAGCGAGTTGGTCAACTAACACAAGGTATTTCGAAATGACGGGTCCGGCGGTGTAATAAATTTGCAAATGGTGTTCGCTAATTGCAGTCCTTTCATGACTCTAGTTTTCACATTAATTAATCTTGTATGGGATTGGAATACCAGCGATGCGCACTGCGCAATACAAGTCAAAATGCATAATGTCTGACTGCAGGGCAGTAGTATTGGTGAACGTATGAGATGGAGCAATTTTAAGTCATCCGATTTGCACGTAGCTTTATACCGCTTACACACTTCGTTTTGAGAACTACGAAACCGATTGTACTCATGTGAATAATGATTCCATGAAACCTGCCAAAAACGATATCAAAATTTCGCTCAGCCTAAATACGCATCCATGTGGGCATCCATGTCAAGCCATTGTTCTCCTCATGTATGAAGGTATCGGAAAAATTGGTTCCGGCGCCACTGGGCTACACCAAGGAATTGCGAGACAAAATGGAAACAAAGTAATTCTGAGTGATAAGTGCAGTCTATAACCACGGGCTCAAAACCCCACATTAATTAACTCCGCCAATTAAGCCATTCCCCTAGCTTAGAGCTCGAATTCGGATGTTAAAGGACCAGTCGAAGTACATCTGCATTAAACCACTTTCGACATTTCAACTCGATCTCTCTTCCTGTTTATATTCGCATATTGTTTACTACAGACTCAGAAGAAACCATTCACAAAATGCTAAATTTTGGACCAAGTGTTGTAGTAGAAACAATTTTGCATGTACGACTTCGTCCCCAGTGTTGCCTTGTTGAAGTTCCGTGCGAGACTGTGGAACGTGAATCCAGGGACATGCCCGGAGTAAGAAGCCACCATCCCTTCACAACAGCGATAGACACAAGGATCCGGCTCCGGTCGGCTATCGTATGCAAAATACAATGTACACAGTTTCTGAAATTTCCTTTCGTTGGAAAGAGCAATGACCTTGTCGCTCAATAATACCATTAACTTACCAGGGACAACAGTACGGAGATCGATTCAAGTGATGAGCTCGAGCATCAGTAAAAGTTCCACAGCAAGGCAGCGGTGGGCTCTCACACTTGATCTTCTTCAGTGGCGGCACCCGCGGTGGGCAGTTGCAGCTGCAGCCATATCCCAGATCAGTACATCCAACGGAGCAACAGTTCAAAGCGACACCTTTGAGCCCTTCGTTACCGAGGCAAGGATCAAACCGTCGTGTACAGCCGATCTTACCTTGAAGGTCTTTGCTTCCCGGGGGCAGTACATTACACCTGAGACTGTTGATTGGATTAAATGGATCGATCGTCTCACAGTTGGAGCAACCTTTGCAAAGTTGTTGGAGTGACATGATTTGTTTTCCAGTTCTAATTTTGACCCAAAAATTTGAATTTGGAATTTTTCACAACGAGCAGCGCACTATAATTGATTTTAAGTTGATCGTTTTCAGCAACATCAGCCGCGCCGAGCTAGCTGTCGGTGTCGGTGTCCCCGTGCCCAGGGATCTGCGCGGCGAACAAATATTACTTCAAGTTTCTCCTTCAGTTAGATAGTTATAGTTTGCCACCACTTTGGCATGATCCGCTGGAAGTAGCCACGGCAATAGCCAGCTCAAATGCTCAATGGACGTAAAAACGACAAATATATATTACTTCATAAAGCGATTTGGTAATACACACAACATTACATAAATTGAGATAAATCTCCAACCACCAAATACACGAAAATGAAATAAGTTTAAGTACAAATAATAAGAATGCGCTATGGAGGGAAGGGTCCAACTTAGGGCGAGTTCGGCGCCGGCGCATTGAGAGGTTGCCTCACTTCCAGCGGCTCCTCCTTCTCTTTCTTTCGACAAATGAGATTGCAGATTGTTTTGTAGCCCGTGTCTCCCCGACCAAAGTTCTCCCCATCTTCCAATGTTTGGGGCATTTCTTTGTTGAGAGTCTCGGGTAGCAGTAGCGTGAGCAGGGCAGAGGCGATCGATACCCCGCCGAAAATCACTGTTGGTAGTTGCAGATTAACCGAATCCTACGCAAAAAATACCATGTAATCTGGCGAGCGTAGTCACAGTTCCATTTAAACCTCTCACTACGCAAGCCTTACCAGCAGCGTAATTAGTGGCGTGAGGGATCCGCTGAACCTAGCAGCCATGGCACCCAGTCCAACGGCGGAGTTGCGAACCACCGTTGGGAACAGCTCAGCTGTGTAATTGTAGGCAATGGCAAAGGAACCGGCGATGGCAAATTTTCCAATCATCACCAAAATCGTTCCCAATAGGTCACCTGCATAGTAGTACACACCAATATCGTCTTACATCAATGTTCACAAGCCTCAGTCAAATATCAAAAATGGACGCCGGACCTTTTTGAATGAAAGCAGCTCCGATACATGCCAGTCCCCCAATTAGCATCAGCGTAGCGCACAAGGATCTCCTCCCGGTTCGGTCGACAAGCAATACCACACTGAGATACGCCGGCACCTCGGCCAGCCCGATGAAGAAGAGCATCAAAAATGGATTGCCAAGCAAATTCCCAGAATTCAGCGACAATCCGTAATACACCAAACTGTTGGCAAACCAGCAGAAGGCTACGTTGAACATTCGGCACCTCAGTGTCGGCGTCTTGAACAGGTCCATGGTTCCTGCCGGTGATTCCTGATTGTCATGGGATGGGAACTTGTCCATCGTAGCGGTTCACAAACTGTTTTCCATTTGACTTGATCGCCTTTGCCGCTATAGAAATGGCCTCCTGAACTCGTCCCTGGCCCCACAGCCATCGGATCGACTCGTCAACAAGCCTATAAGTATAAATTCCAAAGCGAGCTTTTAACATGGACAGGTTTTACTGAGTCCCTGCAAGGTATACGGCCTCAAATCCACCCCCCCCCTATCATAATGCTAAAAGCTTCTTGTCATCTCATTCTTACCACCAATGCCCCACGAGGATGAGTGAGTGGAGGGCAAAGACTGTCTGTAAGGAGCCATGCCTCCTTGATAATCGCTGCCCAGAAGGCCACCACCATCACACCCACACAGAATGCAAAGCTGAATGCAGTTCCGCAAAGTGTTCTCTTACTTGGTCCCACCATTTCCATGGCTAAAAATAATGTAATGTACATTCATGAAATAAAGATGCTCAGTCCCTCCACTACTAGTCTCACGGGCCCGCTCATTCTACTTCCACTTACTCAGGACGAATCCCGTGACGTAAGCACCTCCCGAGCCGAACATCCCGTAGAAAAATAGAGCAGATGAGTACAGGATAATGTTGGGAACAAAGGCACAGGCAAGGCCAGCTACTAGTTGGAGGAGTCCAGAGATGTAGAAAATTGTTTTCCTGCCATACCTGCGGGTGGAATGAAATCACATGCGTGTTTTAAAATATGACGTCCACAGCAAGGACAGTATTCATTCTCCTTTGACATTCGCGTACTTGTCAGCTAGGGATCCCAGCACGATAGCTCCCATCAGAACTCCCAGCATGTAGATAGACTGAAGCATCGCCCGCTCCCAGCGCTTGTCACAAACGAGGTTCATCTATGAACAATCGAGAGGTTACAGGAAACCCGAGCCTGTTTTAGTATTTTATCCGCACACACGGTTTCATCATCATCATCATATATAAACAAGGAAATCCACGGCGCGCGTGTGTGTGTACAAGTCTTACATCAATAACACGAGAGGACTGGTAGTAGGTGTCATCATACTCGTATCTTCCATCACAGCTCTCCGTCCGGGTCTGGTTACTCCCGTCGACGTACTTCCGACATGACTGCAGCTCAGAGCCGTCCGGAGTGAGGGGGATGTACAGGGCAAGGGCGGATACATTGAAGGATGGCGAAGTTCCATTTAGTTCGCCATCAACATCTTGGATAAAACATCTGGAATATCCAAGTTTTTTTTACACACTCACTATAGGATAAACGTTAATGCTTCAATTTTTCCTCCTTCGCGTTTTCATAACAGTCATAACTCATGGGCACAAGGAGGACGATTCCCATCAATTTTCTTCTCTCCGTGAAGGAAATGATTATGATAATTTGAATCTGGTTTGGGAGACAAGGAGGAAAATTGAACGATGTCATTTTTTGTCATTTGTGGAAAAGTGTTACGCAGCCGGATCGAAAATCTGACGCATGTTTATAAGCGCCGTTGAGCACAAGGATGATGAACATGAAGGCAGGGACAAGTCGTTCGAGTATTCATGATGATTTTATTATTATCGTTCCGTCAATTATTTTTGTCGTATGGAGTTGAGTGCAAAAAAAAACCTTGCCGCTATAAATTTACAACACTGACCTGTGAGGTGGCGTAGGGGCAACTGTGGTGAGGGAGAGCATGTGAATGCCGGCGAGGAAGGCTGACAGTATGTGGAGGAGATGCTGTTTCAGCTGGTAGGAGCCAAAGTCTCCTATGAATAAATGAAGCGGAGAAATAAGACAGTGATTAAAGTTTGTAATCTTAATAATTATTATTATGACAAGGAGGAGAAGATAGCTTATCGCAAGCCTATTTCTTATTCATTGCTCAATTGCTCTATCATGGGGAGCAGAAGGGAAAGGCTTCATTGGGCTCAACTTCTGACGCCTGCCAATAAACTTTTAATAGTATTGCAGATTTACTGGTTTTTTCCAGTTTCAACTGTCCCACGTTGTTACGTCCACGCGCGTGTATGTACTTGCAGTAGTTTCCTCCAGCCTGACGTGAATTTTGATTGTTCGGCAGAAACGGAACAACCGCACATGTGGGTTATATTATATAGTTGTCTGGGCGTATGTAATTAGGAGGTTGTGGTGCCTCCACTTATCGGATGGAAATGACATGGAAGTATTTGCTGTAGCTAAAAGCTTGCGGAAATAATGCATGAGGCTGAGTGACTGACTGACTGACTGACTGACTTGGAGAGGAGCAAAAGTGAGGAGAGGAGGCTGTTTGATGTGTGAAAGTGTTGCATCAGTTTGGCACGCTGTGCTCTAACAAATTACTGTGCAGGTTGCACTACTGGGCAAAGTGCACATGCTCTCACGTACTCTCATGTTATTTATTTACTGTTTAAAAATAATTTTGTCCTCATGCAATTTGGATAGTTATTTCACTGAGCAGCTTGACGAGAGTGTAGCAGAAAAAAGGTTTATTTCACCAGCTACATGTATGAGCTTCTGGTATGTCCACTCTTTTTCACATTTTTGTGTGACACGGATTCAGGGAAACCAACGTGATTTTCTATCAAAATCAGTCATCAAAAACGAATAAAAAATTCTGACTTTTGGAACTGGGAAAGAGCGAAAATGCTGCAAATAGCTTAACTGTTTGAAAATCATTAACAAGTCGCGACAACAGCCACATGATTTTACTAACAATTAGAAGTCTAAATGGAATCAAACAATTTCGAAATGGGCTACGAAGAGTTTGATAGGATGAGCGTTGCTTAGCTGTTCGAAAATCATTATTTAGTCGCGACAATGATTTTAAGATTTCAGATAAAAATCGGATACCGAATTCGAAACCAAGAAATGTAGTCGTGAAAAGGGATGTGCTACGTTATTAGAAATTTCAAAATCATTATTCAGTTGCAGGAACAACGTTCGCATGAACTTAGTATGGCTGCAGGGGGATTCTATTTTGCCCCAGATCACAGCAAGTTTGTCATGTGTAAAATCATGGCACAATATCTTTCATTCATTAATGCATCCTTCCAGTGGTGAACAGCGAGAAAGACATGCCACACGAGGACACATGCACGCAAATTATTTCGCTTTTCCAGCGCATTCCCATTTATCAGCACAACACAACTGATGCGAAGAGGGGGCAACCC
>WJFA01004153.1:0-11249 GCA_009870155.1 Pseudobourletiella spinata | reverse complement strand
GGACAAATGTCTCCGCTCTGTATGTAAACAGGAGCTTTGAGGGATAAATGCTCCGTGTATTCCACCATTTTTTCCACTCCCCATCGTTTTTCCATAGCCTCAGCCTACCTCGTACTACTGGCTCCACCATATAAACGAATATTTCTCACACTTTTGACTCCGATTTCCCACCATCATACAGCCTCCCACCACCACCACCACCACCACTACAGCGCATTCGCTCCCATTCAAGCACCGGCCAGCAGGAGTCCGTCAGCCCGTTCCGCCGTCACCACGTGTATAGCTACTTCTGACTGAAGGCGCTGCGAAAGATCTTTGGGGGAATCTCTCATTTTACCCCCGGACGTTATTGTGTCTTTGAGGTGGACAAAAAGTGCGGCTTGTGCCGTTTATGAAAACAGAATAGTTGCTATTAAACTCGCTCACCTTATAACCCAATGGCAGTGGTAGAAAAACGTGGAAGAATTGACACTGGCACTGGCGGCCGGGATGTTCAATTTAAGGAAACTGTGCTGTACTCTATGCTGTGTGTGTGTGTGTGTGTGTGTGCTGTATGATGCGTGGGAAAATGTCACTGGAGATAAGGTCCCATAGGCTGCGAGGACAAGGATGCACATTTTGCCGGCGGATATTTGGTGGATGCGCCGAGAGCGGGGGAGCGCAAAGAGTTTTGACGTGGCAAATTTTATTTTGTGCACGACGACGACGACGACGACGACGACGATGGCGATGGCGAAGAGCATAGCGGCGCAGAGGGCATAGATATATGACTACACATTGATAAATTGCAACTCGTTCTTTCCGGGTGAGAAACTTTATGACGTTAATTGAATGAATATTTCTTGGCTTCATGTTTCATTCTCAGCGTTGTTCCGGCTCGGCTTTGCCCTGGGCATTGCATTGCATTGGTTGTGCATGTGTGCGTGTGGACGGGTAGGAACAATGTGTTGGGGAGAGCTCATATGGTATTACCATACGAGAGGCAAGGTGGTCAAAGTGGGTATGTACGCAACGTGCACGGCTAGAAGACATGGGGGGAAGACGGGAAGAGAGGGAAAGAGATAATTCATTTACAGGAAGACGGCTCGCAGGAGCATTTTATTGACGTATCTCCCAATGCTGGGCCGTAAAGGAGCATTAATCTGGTTGTGGAATAATACTACTACTACTACTACTACTAGTTTTGTTGGAGCAATGGTGTGTAGTAGTGGTAGCCGTCATCGTCGTCGTCGTCGTCGTCGTGGATGCAGTCATAAGAAGAGCCATAAGTTAATTTCTAATCCATCCGCACACACAATATAGTCTGGTNTGCAGTCATAAGAAGAGCCATAAGTTAATTTCTAATCCATCCGCACACACAATATAGTCTGGTATACACGCTGTGAAAGGATTGAGCAAGCTGTGGCTCTATGGTAAGCATTCGTGTATTTGACTGTGGTGTGTGCATGCGGGAGTGTGTGTATTGTGTGGATGCTAGTGCATGTGTATGTGCTGACTGTGTATGTTTATGCATGTGAGTGGATGTGTTCTGTCTGCATGGAACTTTGTGTGTGTGTGTGTGTGTGTGTGTGTGTGTGTGTGTGAAGCTGGGCTTTGGAAAAAAGTACACGGAGCGTCTGTTGGTGGTACTTGGTCTCCTCCTGACTGAGCTGAACTCCTTATAACGTGGACAACAACAGGTGTTTACGTAGCCATGTCCCCGGAAGCCTCGTTTCCCTACTATCCATTGTTTTCCGTCTGCTCATATATAGACATGTATAGTATGTGGACCCTGTGTATATAATATAATATGTGAGTGGGAGACAAGATAGTTATACAAGCTGTGGTAGTGAGTAAGTAGTATCTTCCATGTTGCTGTGTAGTAATATGCAGTTCCTCACCACACAGCTTTCTCAGAGAGCCATCCGGAGGTGTAAAATATTAAATGTACAGACATAAAGAACGCAGTACTGCATCATTATACCGTATTTACAAGGGGAGAATAGTTGTACAGCTTTTCATGCCTCGTTGTATGTGATGTCGGTGTGTGTGTGTGTGTGTGTGTACGTAGGGAACACGCTGTAAAGCATTTGGGAACTACAAAGGTTTGTTGTGTAAGGTGGTGTGTTTTTGTGTGAATTTAAGGTGTGTGTGTGTGCGTGCTTATTTGAGCTGTGTATATGTGCGTGTTCGTTTGAGATGTGTTTGCTTGTGTGAATTTGAGTTGTGTGTGTAGGTGCGTGTGCGTTTGAGATGTGTGTGCTTGTGTGAATTTGAGTTGTGTGTGTGTATGTGCGTGTGCGTATGAGATGTGTGCGGTTGTGTGTATTTGTGTGTGTGTGTGTGTGTGTGTGCGTGTGCGTCTGAGATGTGTGCGGTTGTGTGTATTTGTGTGTGTGTGTGTGTGTGTATGAGGTGTGTGTATATGCGTGCATGCATGAGCCTGTGTGGAATATTTTATCCACCTCTTGTAATGTCTCTCAGTTGGAGTTGGACTTGAAGGAAGCAGTGGGATTTCTACAAGAGCGAACAGAGGATAATACGGTGGGATGGAACGAGAGCAAGAAGGAATAAGGATATATAGAAATGTTGGGAGAGAGAGAGATAGTGAGGATGTTGGAGAGCCTATATGTTTTGGGTGCCGGTTCTCATCTTTATAGGTGTACTACTACTACTACTACTACTACAGTAAGTTGAATCATTGTGTTTGCATGTGCAGAGGGTATGTATGTGTGTTGTTGTGTGTGTGTGTGTCAGTGTACAGACCGGATTTTTTATGATGCTTCGGGGGAAGAAGAAAAAGAAACTTGGAAACTTTTCATCATCATTATCATATGCGCTCTTACACAACGAGACTGACTGATAGCTGCTATAGGAAAGGATACGTGTGAGCAACTTATTTTCTGGATGATAAAGTCATGTGTGTGAGTCTCTTACTACTACTACTATGTGTGTGGGTCCGCAGCATGCGTGCTTGTGGAAGGTGTTCAGGCGGATGGGTGTTTGCGGATACTTGTGCGTATTACACTCCTGTGTGCGAATGCTGTTGGACGTGTGCGTGTGTATTATACGCCCGTGTGCGTAGGCTATCACAATTCGCTATCGTATGCGCCTGTGCTACACTCCAGTGTTCGGATACTTCTTGGGAATGTGTGTGCATATTTGTGTGTGTCACAATCCTGTGTCCTAATGCTACTGCATGTAACCAGGTGTATCCAGAAAAGTCTGCAGCCTATGGGATTTTGTGCAAGGTCGTCCGTCCATTTGTGTGTGTGTGTGTGTGTGTGTGTGTATGCAAATTCTGTATGTATTCTTACATGCAAAAGTGTGGTAGACTTCCAGCGTATCTAATATATGCATGCCAAATTGTGTGTGTACCTATAACACAGCCTATCACATGTCCTCATGTGCGCAAGCGCAAGTGTGTGAATTTGGTTTTGCAATTACGGAAGTCCGCTTCACAAATGGGCGGTGCTACGGTTTGTAAGTGTGCATTTGTGTGTGTGTGTGTGTGTATGTGTTTTAGTGTGCGTGTGTGTGTGTGTTTTAGTGTGTGCGTGTGTGTGTGTGTTTCCCCATAGGAAAAATGTTCTCAAACGTGTGAACATAGGTAGGATGGAGCCGAATGTGAGAACTTACCACGTGCCCCGAACACGGTGACCTCCACTAGCCTTTGGAACCTTGCAAATGTACAACAGAGCAAGAGCATAAAATGACGAGAACATGCAGCAGGCCATTATGGTAGCTGCGATACAGTTACTAGCCATTCGGCCGGTCAGTGTGTCTACCTACCTAAGTACATGGTAGTAAAACCGCGCCGAGCTTTCTCACCCAGCAGAGCCCTGTACTTCATGAGGAAGTAAATTGTTCAAAACGGATTTTTAATTGCTATATAATACTCCTCGCCAGCGCGTTCCTCTCCTACTCATTATGAGATTAGACAAAAAAAACTATCAGTACAGCATCAGGCCCCGCCATCCCAGCCAATTAGCGGGCGCATGAGTGCGGAAAAGAGATGAACATGTCAAGCCTCGTCCCGCTCCCCCTTCAATTTACTCTCTCTCTCTCATACACTGTAATCCCAAGTTTGGCCAAGTTGGTAATAACTGTACAAAGTAATACAGTTTAACCATCCCACAGTAATATATCCCATTGGAATATTCCAGGAGCCAATCAACGCCTCCCGGAACTTTCCATCTTGTGCGTGTGTGTCAATCCGCGCTGCTGGAATTCCAATGCACAAGTCTCATAGGAGGCTGTTGAAAAAAAGCGGGTTTAACAGTTGACTTAAGACTTTGTTATAGCGTTGGAATTTTCCTAATTATCCCCCAGTATTTGTCTTTGCTCCGTACAGCGGGCATACGAACGATCCTGTGTGGACAAATATTTGAGTGGCCCGCCACTGAAGCCTTTTTCTGCCTGTTTATGAGAACTAGCGGTTGAGGAGTGACTTTTTCCCGACCGTGTGATCAGCCCTGAAAATGATATGCTCGTGCCCGCATGTCCCCCGCGCCCGCTGCTGTGTGCACACACTTTTGGATGTCCGACCGTATGATCAGCTCTGAAAATGATATGCTCGTGCCCGCATGTCCCCCGCGCCCGCTGCTGTGTGCACACACTTTTGGATGCGTTGTTTTTATAGAATGTGGTTGTAAAACCCCAGACGGTTCTGGAGGCGGATCATAATTTGAGGAGGATAATGGCAAAACACACACATTTAACTATACACTGTGGCACAAACAGTGTGAGGAGTTGCTTCTCAGCAGGTGGGTCATGTATACCTTTGTTTGGCAAACTCTGCGTCTGTTCCGCTGGTGCGGAAAAGCGGTCGTTTGATGATATATGGTCGTGGCTTGAACTGCTGCGAAAATAGAGGGGTTCCGCCGGCCCGTGGATTCCAATCATATTTCCCCCCGTTGTTTTCAGCGTGGAACAAAGTAATGATGTTTTAGCAGCAGAAGTGTTTTCGTTTCTGCATCTCCTCATGTTTCACCTGTTTGGTAGTTGGTGGCGTGTGGGAGCGGAGGACTGGGGGAATTGTTGAGAGATAAGGATGGATTTTCTCAAATTTTAAAAAACCTAATGCATAGCCCTGCACGGCCGTGTGAGGAATGCAGTAATTTGCGATCATGAATTTTTTTTCTGAAGTGAAATGAAATGTATGAGTCCTTCCCGCACTGCCTGACCCCGGCGCACACACACGCACACACAATCACAGACGTGCACATTGGAACTCTATAGACGTATCTTATATCTTAAGATCATGACTATCTGGAAAGATCTCGTCTGTACGGGAAGACAACCATTTACGCGGAGGACCTTATCAGAGCTGACTGTAGAGTGCTTGCTGGTCATCCCGATAGGATCTCACAGTGAGCTCGTCCATTGGTGCCGCCAAAGTTAACGTGGAATCATGTTGGCAAATAGTATAATTAGAGGCAAAAGTGGGAACCCACAATGTGTGTGTGTATGCTGGTGTATTTATATGTGTGCTTGCGAACGTGTGTATGTACGCTTGTGTATTTATATGTGTGCTTTTGAACGTGTGTATGTGCGCTTGTGTACATGGAACCCACAATGTGTGTGTGTATGCTGGTGTATTTATATGTGTGCTTGCGAACGTGTGTATGTACGCTTGTGTATTTATATGTGTGCTTTTGAACGTGTGTATGTGCGTTTGTGTACATATGTGTGCTGTATGTGCATTTGCGAACATGTGTGTTGTGTGCTGTACGTGTATAGTGCGCGTGTGTGTGCACATGTGGTGTGTGTATGTGTGTTGTAAGTGCGCATGTGTGTACAGCTCGTAATGGGACTCTATGAGATACAAGGTGTAAAAGTGGCGCCCAATTAGCGGCGCAAATCTCCCTGCATATCCCGTATCTTCCCACTCCGCCTGTGTAACATTACTGCGCCAGCGCAGCAACTCATATGCAAAAAGCCACGTACCCACTTGAGTTAGTTTATTGCTGTGGCTAATTGGTGGAAAGCAGATGGATGGATGGTCTATTGGCCATCCCCCCGCGCAAATTCAAACTCTCCCCTATATCCTTGACAATTGAATGAACGGAAGGGAGGCAATATTCGAATTCTTCCGCAGATTTCTCTGACAGCAGCAGCAGCAGCCGCGGCACTGGCAATGGTAGCACCAGCAACAGCGACAAATCCCGTGGGAATGGCAGTACATACTGCCGGAATGGAATCTTAAAGTTATCCATCTTTATTGTGCTTTTCCTATGTCCGGCCGCCCAAGTCCGATACTGACGGTGGGAGTAATGGGTATGACTATGTCATGATGGGTTAAAGATATAGGATCATAGGATGATGATGATGATGCTTCCTCTCAATTTTCTCCTCATTAACCACCCAAAGGCCCCAATTATAAAAGTTGCTGACGCATCTAACCATGTTTACTCAACACTTTTGTCCACTTTGTGTAGGGTCTTTCAAGGGGGGTTTGTCTTTGCGCAGGCTTCATTCTTCTTCTTCTTCTTCTGACTAACTGAATAGCCCATCCCGGCTTTTAGCAAACTTGGAGGTAAATATATACACAAACAGAGGGAAAAATATACTCTCAGAGTGAAGTGTAGTAGTTAGATGAGCTATTATATACTCTTCTTCTCCACCATCCCAACATGACATGACCGACGGGGATTTTTGTATAACAGGTTTTTACGTAAACTGGAATGTTTTTTTCCCCCCGCGAGTCTGTATTTTCTGGTGGAGTCAGGTAAACAAAGCACTGCGTGGTTTCTTGACTACCACCACCATCAACACCATCATCTTCATCATCATCATCAACTTCACTAGAACATCATGCTCAGGATGATCCTGTACTATTGCCGTTTGAAGTAAAGTGGATGAAATGATTGAATTGAAGCTGTGAGTCTCCCAGCCTCTGTGTGTGCTCTGATTAACTCCGCCATGGAGTGCAGCTGGCATTAATGGGGCATGAAATTTCCATTGAACGCTCACTTGAAATTTTTAACAGGACGGCTCCCCTCCGCCTCCTCATTTCAACTTTCTCATCCACCTTGTCTGTAAGCATCCGCTTGTTGTTGTTGTTGCTGCTGCTGCTGCTGTTGTTGTTGGAGGGAAAACTTGGCAATGAAATATTGAGGGACGAAGTTTTCTTGTCTCTTTCATTATTTTTTCCAATTTTCCCGCACAATTCTTGCGTCCGCACTTTTTTTGGGGCAAAATGTGCATATATTTGTGCATGGATTCACTTGTAATGTGAATCTCTACAACGCGGTTTTACGTACAATGAGTTGGAAAGGGATTTTCGGTGAGTTTAATCGTAGATTTTGCACTAAACACACTACTGGCCACTGCAGATTCATATCATAGAAGTTACTGGCGTTAATGCGAGTTTTGAAAGTCCAAAGTTGAATAAATCTACTGTCTTCTAGAAGGGATTTCACATCTTGATTGATCAGCCACATTTGTAACATTGGTTGAGCCTGCTCGCGCATGTGTATTCATATTTGCGAATGTAAGCTCGCATGGGTTTGCGAGGCAGTGGTGCGGAAAAATGAAGCTATTATTTTGGCACATGGAAAAAATTGTAAACTGTGCAGGCGTGTACATATGAGGTGGCACCGGTGGTATGGTGGGTAATTTCAATTAAGTACCCTCATGCGCTGTATGAGGACATGCTCGTGTGTCTGTGTTTGTGTAACGTGCCAAAGGTCCCTACAACAGACTATTCCTCTCGCTGCCGTAGATAAAGCACTTGTTATACCCCTTGCATAGCATGTACATATGCATGCGGAGGGGGAGAAATTTGCATTTACATTTCTTGGGGAAAAAATCCGGACTGACGCTCCTTCCATAACATGGCACACACGCTAAAGGCATGGGTTTTGACTCGACCTGGTGTTAAATGTGCTCTCTTGTGGTGATGCTCAGGTTGTTGCTGATGGTGATGGTGGTGGTGGTGGTGGTGATGGTGGGGTGGTGACGACGGACCGGCTCATGGTTTGTTGTTTGTTGTTGTTGTTGCTGTTGTTGTTGTTGGGGGAAATGCAAAGACGGTGTAATAAGAGGAGCCGTTGATATGGCGTGCATGTGGCCGTCCAACATGTGTGTGCATTTTAGGTGTGATATGCACGCACATGTTGTGATATGGTGCGCTGGGGAGGGCGGGGGCGCGTGGAACATACGACAAGAGATTAGTGGAGTAGGAGTAGCTTGATACACTTTGTTTTCGGGCTTCCCCCATCATTCATATGCCTGCATATCCTGGCTGTGTGTATGAGTGAGCGCGTGTGTGGACATGGATGTGTACGTGTTGGTAAAAGTGTGTACGTGTGTGCGCATGTGTATGTGTATGTGTGTGTGTGTGTGTGTGTGAAACAAAACTAAGTTCTTCGAGCTTATCTCACGCTTATTTTGACAGGTCGAGACCATTCGTTGATTTCCACCAGCACCACCACCACCACAGCACCATCCCATTGCTCTCCGGCGCCTAAAATGTTCCTCGGTGGTGGTGCTCTTGCCTCACCGTTCCGTATATCCGACGTGCCATGAGTGTGTGTATAAAGTACTTGGTCGTGTGTGCTTATGTGTGTGTGTGTGTGTGTGTGTGTCATGTTGGAGGTGGGTTCATACTGAGCAGGGAAATGTGAGCAACGGGGTTACGTAAAAGTACACATAAGGTTCTACCTTTCGGAGGTTGATGTGGTAAAGGTCTGTATGTACATGCCATGTTAGTTGGTGTGACAATCTGAAGTTTATGACTGTAGGCAGTTGTGTTGTGAGCGGAGCATAATGTGTAAACTGCTATTTGTTTCTTGTGGTGGTTACTGTATTTTTACGGATTTTACAGAGCTTTATTAAGTTTACTGTGTAACGTAGTTGTGTGTGTGTACTTTCGTGTGTATGGTTGAGCCTGGTCCTGTGTTTGTGTGTGCGCGCGCGTGTGTGTGTGTGTGTGTGTGTGTGTGTATGCGCCTGGACAGTGTGTATAATGTCTAGTTCCTTCACTCGTACTGTGGCTGTGAGTTGGGTCTCGAAGGGTTAAAATAATATGCCTCGTAGCGATGGCCAGTAATCCCGTTTCATTTGCATTTAGGAGTCGAGGGAAAATCCTTCATTTTTCTCTGAATTCCCGCCCCCAACATTCTACCTGGCTCACATATGTATGCACACACATATGTATAAGTATACGAGGGTGGAACATACATAATCAACCGTGTGTTTTTTCAATTGTTATTCATCATCATCGTCGTCTCCATCATCATCATCATCATCATCATCATCATCATCATGATCCCGAAGATGATCAAGGAGATCATAGGGCCAACCTCCTGTTTGTTTTCTTATGTGTGAGATTTTCAACGTCGTCGTTGATGTTGAATGGTGTGATGTAGTGCGGATTATGAAGCCCGCAAGATGTGAATCTTGTATGTGTGAGTTGTGGGACAAATCAAGTTTCCCTGATTATTCATTTTATTTTACGATTAAATGAATTCATTAAATCCGAATTCCCCCTTCAGTTAGACTCCATGCCGCAAACGAGGGATGGAAAGTGAGCTAATGATCTCGGGTCCACCTTCCAGTCGCTTCTGTGCTGCGGATGATGGGGAAGATGAAGTGAGTGGGGGGGGGAGAGAGAGAGAAGAGGATGAGAAATAGGGATGATAATTTCTCATCCCATACGTCCGATAACTTATCGTTAAGGCCACAGTGGATTTTTTCCCCATATGCATACATAATTACCGTGATAATACTCCTACTACTAATAATGCAGAAAGTGACCCGGCATACACAATGATAATCCCGGCGGAGGCTACTACCCTCCCAACTCACGTCCGTCCCCAGCACACACACACACACACATCAATTATGTCCGGTTTTAATAAACTTGAATTCATCCCCGTCAAAGCCTCATCATTATGAGGAGGAGCAGTTGTTGTGGCACTTTAAATCCCCACTTTTTTCCCTCCACCCGCCCGCCCGCCTCAAATGAAAGTAAAAGTTTTGGCAAAACTACGGTAACAAAGTATGTTTCTTTTGTCAAGCGGTAAAACCCAGTGAGGCTGACTCATATATATGTGGGCCAATATTGCTACTGCTGGTAACTTACTCAAGTGTGTGATGCCACTACAATACTATGGTACTACTTCAACAAGAGTGAAATTAACGTGGTTGGGCGGGGAGGGACATGATAATGTGGATTTGTCGACGTTTATTGGGATGAGGTGAGGCAGAAGTAGCTCGTCGTCGACATTTGTTCTGACCACAAAAAGAAAACGGGAGCAGGTCTACGGCTACTGCTGTTGTGGGCGCAACATTCATCATAATGTCCGCGGCTCACACACACACACACACACACACAAACACACACACACACACACACACACACACACATGCACACACACATGCTCTGACAGACATACACACGCACACCACGAACCAAGTTGTCCAATAATTTCCACTCGTTTGAGCACTACAGTAACAATGCATGAGCTCCCGAAGGTGTATACATGTCCATGCGTACATAAGGTATGTACACGTCCACATGTACATGACATGTCCCACAGTACGGACTCTATCAGGTAGGCACGTCCACATGTTCCCGAGATACATGAGTAGATTTATGGATTTCATCCAGAACAATAATATTCATAAAGAGTGTAAACATGGGGTTATATAGCTCCATATAAACCATTTTCTCGAGCGAATCAGGGGGAAGGAGCTGACAGTAGTAGTCATATACTAAATATTGGGGCTCAACCATCCACTTACACGCACACACTTACACGCACACACACACACACGCACACACGCTCGTTCGTAGATAGGAGACACGGGAAGGTGCGGAGCGGACTGAGGGAGAAAATAAGACAGATGTTTCCCCGTGCATGTGTGGACGCGAGTGTGCCGAGTAGTGTGCGTCTACATATATATAAGTGTGTGTGTGTATACATGTAAGTTTGCGTGTGCATGTGTTTTTGTACCTTTGCGTGTGTGTGTGTCTACACGATAATGATCGATCAGGCGGGGGTATAGGTTAAAATAGTACGCGTGTGTGTGTGTGTGTGTGTGTGTGTGTGTGTGCCCTTGTGTGCGGAGAGTCTCCTCGTGTGTCTATCCGGATGAGTGGAATAAAGGTCAAAAGAGATAATTCCTCGGGATAATAATATGTCAGCCTATATTATCCGTAATGTACTCAAGTTCACAGATTGGATTTACCTCCCCTGTAGCAAGGATAAAGGGGAGGGGGATCTAGTGCTGGCGGTGGTGATGGTGGTGGTGGATGATGA
>WJFA01004152.1:0-11249 GCA_009870155.1 Pseudobourletiella spinata | reverse complement strand
TCCTGACTGACTGGATCCGTTCGAGAGCAAGATCCGCACAGAGTTAATGCAAACCCAGCTTCATACCGTATAAAACGTTATGGGGGGACAATAAAAATGAGTCAGCTCAAGTGAGTACGTTAGAGACGAACGGGTGAGGAAGAAGACACTCAGCAGCCTATGGCCTTACATGTGTTCACTGCCTCCTTTCATTCCCACTATCTCCTTCTCCATTTCTTTATCAAGATCTCTGAAGTCGTCATCGTAATCGTAACCTGAGGATTGCGTACATGGTGCTTTGCTACCACAACTACCAGGACGAGTACAACGTACGAGAGACATTAGCGTTGTGTATGTGGAGCAAGCTGGGGGAGCGATAAGGATGATCATGATCATCGTCGTCATCATCATCATCACCACCACCACCATTGCAGAGAGGCCTAGCTGGAGTTTTGTAGTATGTAAAGTCTCGAGTTGGCAAGATCCGAATATATCGTTCCGGCTAGGAGTCCTCTACGGTGCGAAGGGATATAATACATTTCTCCAAAAACACGTGCACCTCATTCGAAGATTACGCCCTCCTGACACTCCTCAAAAAGTCATCATTATGTACACCTTACAATTATGTTGTTAAAATTCCAACCTTGTGTGTCTACGTTCGTGCTATATGTTCTCTAGTACTCGCATTGGCCAGGCTTTAGCATCATCATGGAATGGGGCAGGTGTACTCTACATACAGTGTGTTACACACACACACACACCACGCACACAGTTCATTTACATATATAACATGTGTCCAAACCTCGCTATAGTGCTCGTGTTGGGTTTGTGTAGTGGAAGTAAGACGCGCATAATCCTCACTCCTATGCGCTACTTCTCTATTACTCACCAATTGTATATTTCCCACTGGCCCTCATATAGTTACGGTCGAGAGTATTAGCTATAAAACCTTGTTATTACGAGCAAGTCATAAGGAAATCCTAATAGTCTGTCCTATTACACGCGCCGGCTACGAACCCATGTATATAAGTACTTCAGTTGGCGTAAGTCACGTACGAACTAATATAATGCGATGATGATATTGTGTGTGTGTTTGTGTGTGCGTACTTGAGTTTGTGTAGGGCTATGGGCGAGGAAGAACTATTGCTGCGACTTTGATATCAATCCCGGGCCGGCCATGAAAATTATTTAATGGGAACCACCACGGTACGAGAATGGGCACTCCAGATATAAGGATGATTCCCACATGAACGACAAACGTGTCATTATCTCACTCACCTTTTACCTAAGCCTTATGCTTATTGCTCGGCCTCGGCTCTACCCACCACTTTACATCTTCGCTACCTCCTCTTGGTTTCGTCTTCTTCATACTCCCATTATTCCCGTACTACTACCCCACACATGCGGACACACTCCGTTCCGCTCACCATACACTTTTGCATACGTGTAGCCGCCTGCGGGCTGTAGCACAAGTAGTACCACCACATAGACCACATGATATGAAAACGTACGTAATAATACACATACGAAGCTTTTTAGGCAATAGGATCCCATTTAGTCGTATAGTCCTAATGGCGGAACAAGAGGTGAACACATCCTACGAGTTATACATACACACACATGTACACTTTTGTAAGCAGTGAAGTATATGAGTGTGTGGAACGACGGAGCAGACGAACAGTCAGACACAGACAGACACATGTACCACCAGCCATTGTCCATGCACTATCATCATCTTTATAGACGAGTGCACAATCACCCATTAAATCTCTCGCATAAAACCCCTCTCATTGGGATCTTGATGGCGCGTAGAACATGTGCACAAATCTCCTTACATTGTTGTTACAGCTCCCTATAGGTGAGTGACTCTCCACCACCGTATTTGGGCTGGGATAATGGCTCATCTAAGACAAATTAAATTCAAACCGGGACGACCGACCGGCTGGCACTCCAGCAGCCGCTGTCGGGCCGCAATCCAAACGCAAGTAACAAACTTCATTCTCGCCTTGAAACGCCTTATTATCCAGTTCAGCACCTTACCGCAGTCGAGACAAACACTTATAGGTACAAGTATCATGTTCCTGTCATCCTTTGAAAATATAAAAAAACATTAAAAAGATAGTTTCACTTACCAAAGAGTCTACTTCAGGATCAGCTATATAATACGGCTTCTCTTGTCGTATCTGTAATTGAAAAAAAGATTAAGAAATTAGTGTCAATCGTCCATATATATTCTCATTAAGTGTGGTAACAACCCAGTAAATTGCTCATCCAAACTGCCTTGGAATACTCTTCTTGAGTGAGTGAGGAATACATTTCAAGGGGAAGGACTCAATTGGGACGTCTAGCTGTGACTCATAATGTTATTCCGTCTCCACACTGTACATCATCATACGCCGCTGTTCGAGGTAGGCGGTCATATGCGCCTCCATAGTTCCAGCGAACGAAAAACTGAATCGCCCCATCGTCGTAACTCCTTATCAAATATCGCACCAACTCATGGTAGCCGTCAGTTTTTTAAACATTAGCTCATCCTCCTTCTCTTCCCGACGTTTCCGTGGGGGAAACTTGGAGGAAAAAGTTGGTACTCTTTGTCCCTTCGCATATTATGATTCCATTCTTGATCACCACGTGTTGTCTTTCCAGTCGTGCCACAAATGAAGGCGTCCACAGTGCCAGCCAACAACAACAGCAACGAGTTTCCTCCCTGAGTACACGGGGATGCTGCTGTCTGTGTCATGAAGTACAACTACCTGGATCCATCACAATGATCATCATCGCTATACACACCACTACTACCATCACCAGCCCAAGGCAAAGCCCCGTAGGAAAGCTGGCCGTCTCGTTACACGCTCCGTGTATGACCGATGGAATAATAATGGATCGATACATAGACAACGTACCGTTTCTAACATTCTCTCTCTCTGGCATGCTGAGGCTAAAAAAACTGATAGCGTGAGTCCTGGAGAAATGCTGCAGCTCATACGGAGGGAGGGGAGGGAGAGAGAGAGACGTAGAGGTAAAAAAACTGGAATGATTTGAAGGCCGACAGCGTCCAATCTCTTGCTCCGTTCTTCCACCTCAGGACTCAAAACTCTCCTTCATCTTTGTCTCTGTAGGCTGTGTAATGTGCATGTGTGTGTTTGTGCGCGCGAGTGGAGACGTTCATTTCATGTTGGAAATAAACCAAGTTTATAATGCGAGTAAGAAACTCACTGAAAGTTAAGAGCGTCATCATCATCATCCAGCTCATCATCATCAACATCATGAAGAAGTAGTAGCCATAGATGCAACGCTACACGGGCAACCTGCATTACATGGCAACTAAATGTATCCCTTAGTTTTTCGTCTCTCTAATCATATCATGTACCTCCATAGTTTTCCCAGTCTTTTGTTCACACCATAAATTCTCCTTCTCATCATCAGCATGCATGATCACAATACAGATCACACACGGAGCGTATCCACGCGCAAGAAACATGCATATACCCCCTATTCTCCATCATCATCCGCATATACTCAATGCTATATAGACTATGGAGGAAGGAAACCCAGTTTTTTCCATGCATCAAAATTGTTTAGGAGAGACGAGTGTGAGGTAGTACCTAAACTGGACTGTACCGTGCGAGCTGTCCGCCTCCCTAACGGACGGCTGTCTCATCAAATCCTCTCAAATATATTATTCACACCACTACGACCAGTGTCAAGACCACCGTATAATTTTCCCGCTAAGACATAACCACCTTCTGCAGATGAAATGGAAAGTTTTATGAGCGGGAAATCTTTTTTTTCAACGCACACACATCCACACTGACACTAGCACGCATGCCCCGACTTTACTCTACACCGACTGACTCATACGGTGGGACCACAACGGATGGAAATTTGAGGTAGGATGTGAGAAATTGCGCTGCTCTTGACATCCCGGGCATGTGCATGTGTTGGATGTTGGCTAAAGGGGCAGAAAGTTTCCAACACCTCTCTGTTGTTCCTGTCAGTCTGACTGAGTTGCCGCCATTTCGCTGCACCACTTATTCAACGCTAATCAATCATTCCGAAGCCGAAAGGCTGGTTATATGCAGTTGTTCCTCGTATCCAACCATACCATACCCGCTACCTTACTGGAGGGACTCCTATTAGTGGAGGCTATGAAGCGCATATGGTGATGCAACAGAGGTTCAGATTGAAAAGTTACGGACAGTTTTTATGGTCGCACGATGGGAATAGCAACAACAACAACAACTACAAATGCACCAACAATAATAACAAGCACTTAATGCTATTTATTCCAGCCGTAAGAGCAAATGAGGATGAAGGTTTCAATGTGGGATTTCAATGACCCTCGCACACACAGAAACACACGCAGGCATACATACGTATGACGTTCACGCTCAGATGCTGGAGTTGAAGTGTCTGTGTGATCTGTGGCTGGAAAAGGGTGTGCCGCGGCAACTGAATTGAATCATGGACAGCCTTCATAAGATGGCAAACTGAAGCTACTCACTCAGTCGGTCATCCTTAGGGAAATTCTACGCACAGCTCTACATTCTATTTTTCCCCACACCACTCATCTTTGAACCGTCATTTAAAATTCTGTTTGCATTATTTTCCCCAACGACGCTGACGATCCAGTAGGCATACCGTGTGTGCAGGGGCACAAGAGTAGAAAAAAGAAGGGTGGAGAGTGAGATAGTTGTTAAAATTTTATTTCAAAACTCCCCCTCTGCTTTGTAGTTGTACACACACAGTCACATACGCACATGCTATACGCCTGTCTAAATCCTCTTAGGCTGTGGTCCGGCATCACCACTGATAATCTAACAAATCCCACCAGAGTAATAAATATACAATTAAGGTTCAAAAGGAGCGGGGTAAATCCTACGGAAATCCATGGGATGATGCGCGTACACACGGACACGAGCACACACACACACACACACAAACACTTTGGCAAATGAACACTCTCATCTTCTCCTCCGCACATTGGATATACTATGCCTGTCATATAAACGCGGGAGATTTCCAACATTTTTTCCTATAGCAAAAAAAACTGGTGCTGTGGGTAGCAGTGGAAACCCTGGAGGTAGAATTTCCAGAGGTTTAATGATGTCATGTACCTCCACCATTCCCTTCACAGTATGAAGAATGGAGTGGAAAAGGCAGTGTTTTTCTAACCGCTCGTCTGTACTCTCAAGGGAATGGAAAACAGGTGAAGTCTCTACAACACTCTTCTGGATTTTGTGGAAAAGGGGAAAAATCTTTCCAAAAGGGTCCCCCCGCTGCAATGAGGAAATACTTGTAACCAAAACCATATGAATCCTTGTACGCATTGAAGGTAAAATAGAACAAGACTGTATGTGTTTGTTATGTGTGTGCCTGTATTTAGGAAACGAGAAAAGGCGCGCTGTCCGTTGAATGAGTCCCATCTACTGAGCACATACATATACAAACTACATGGTTGGATCCACCCTCGTTATTTTTCACGGATATTTTCCCTAAAAATCCTGCTGTTCAGACCAACTATCGGTACACACAAGCAAGGTCAGCAGACCTCACAATAATTCCAGCCAAGTCGACACAGCAGGATACCGGCCCAAAACCGTAGGGGGCTCCGCCAAGAAGAACAAGAGAGAGACAGATCCCAATGGAGGAACACATTCTGTGACCAACTAAGTGATTAAGGACAAACAGGGTCTGCCTGTAGTCATCATCAGAAGACGAAGAAAAAAACAGGAGGAACGTAGAAGACAACGTCGTCGACGTCGACTCCTTGGACTTGTCAGAATACACTATTCCATTATCATATCCGTCATATAAGTCACATATGCTCGCACCTTATACATATACGACCTTTACTTTGCATTAACCTTAGAGCTTTTAATACACGTACTTACTGTCAGTATAAATAATAAGGCGAAGAGCCAACCTACTATTGATCCACCACAAATTATAGCTATATACTGGAAATATACACTCCTATATCATGGCATAGGAACCGCCAACAAGGTAGAGAAAATGTAATTCCAAAGTGGAATTCAACTCTCAAAAGAAGAACGGGGCGAAGGAACCGAGCGACATCCCATAACCTCCTCCTTCTTATCTCACTCTATCTTTCCAATCCCAACTCAATGCTCCTTGCAGTGTAGTAGACGGGTTCGTTGTCGGTAGGTTAGTTGGGACGAAAATTAAAAATAAGTCTCGATTTGGAAACCCTAAATACAGGTGAGCTTAGAAAATTTAAATTTGTTCCCGCTGGAATATTAGTAGTAATAGTAATAATAATGGTAATAATAAAGACTTGTCAAACGACAGTACGCGCGCACACGTTTATAATAACCACCTTCTGTGTGCCTCCCTCGACCACGTCCACATCACAACATGTTCAACCATCTCATTCCTCGTCAGGGCGTACATACAGATAGCACAAGTGTCTGATTTGCGGACAAAAAGGCTTTAACTAGGCAACTGTACACACACACACATCCACATGGCAGGAATGCAGGACAGAATAATGAGTGGTTCAACTCATTATTACGAAGCCTGGAAGAATCAAGCGCTTTCCAAATCACAGCATGAGTACTTTTTCGAACCCTTTGACAGATGATACTATGTATGCTATACGCAACCATGTGTGGAACCATGGAGTCCAGGGCGCAAGCGCTCCACACACTCCCTCTCCTTCTAATGCCTCCAAGCATACACACCATCCACATACGTACAGGCGTGCCTTGTGAGATAAAAAAAGTCAACTGGCTACACTGTGCTTGTGTTATTAGCCGTGTAATAATCCAGCCGAAGTTGGTCAGAGTGGTAGAGTGTGGTAGAATTTAATGCGTCTTGATCTCAAGTTCACTTATGCATACGCTATCAGCACGTTTGAGCAGAGGTATTAATAATAATAGTAATGATTCCAAGTCAACGTAGAGGACTAGAAGGCAGGGAGATGATGATGAGGAGGAGGAGGAGGAGGACGCGAAGAAGAAGATGATGAAGAAGTGGACGAGGATTCCAATGCTATTGAACTGTATGAGTCCATTAATGGGCACATTCTTCTCCATCTCTGGTGCTCATCACTTTAAAAAGAGGAAAGACCGCCATTGCAGAAAGGCCTGTAGACCAGTCTGATTCGTTCAGGCTGAATCGCTCTTGGGAGAGAGAGAGAGCTATTATAGCAGTGTACATATATCCCTCCACATGAGTAGCTCGCTTCAAAGCTATACAGACACAAACACATGAGCGTACACATTAGTCCAACTTTTTCAGACTCACCCTCATCGCCCTCCGGTCATTTGAGAGAAGAGTTAAACCTCTTGACTGCACTAAAGACCGGAGCACATATGCTCGCAGTACATAAGTACACACTGGCCGATATACGCTCAAATAAGTACACTCGGAACAGCGCTCCGCCGCAGTGTCCAATCATGGTGCGAAAGCAATGAGATAAATGCTAAATGTCTTCAAATGTCCAATAAGCTATAAAGCCTTCCATTATTATTCTGCTCCTTTATCTTCCATCTTCTCCTCTCCTCACAGTCAGTCGGCTCTTCTGCGGTCCTCTACCCGTTCAACAGCAGGCTGAGAATGAGCAGGCCTGCATCCAACATATGACAGATTTTCACGTACTAACTTGCTCGTACTTCTGCTGTGTATCTGTGTGGCAAAACGAAATTTATCCCTCACCCGCAGTCACATTAATTGGAATTAACGTGAGTCAGGTATCAGCTCCAAAGGAATTTTATGACCTTCCTGTTTGGCTCACGTAATGGATCAACACAGCAGCAATGACATACTTCACGGGGCAAGCACCATGCAATATTTTTAGCACCGCCCCCCTAACTAATCATTATGAGCGTCGAGACCAGCCGTAACATTGGCAGTATTGCCCCCGTCTGTGTCGGAACCCGCTCACGGTCAAATGGTACATAATACTGAAAATTATAGTGTAGATTCTTGGAAGGGTGAAGCCAGTAGGGACAAACTAGTTTGGGATAAATCTGGTAAGTGCGCCTCAGCTGAAGGACTACCAATAAAACGAAAGCCAGACGATGACAAAGTGGATTGGGAAACGCTAGGGTTGTGTGGGTCGCCGTAGGCTCACAACAGCAACAACCACCTCCACTTCAACCTGGTGACGTACTCTGCATGTCTGTATACTACACTTCCAATAATGTAAGTGCACTTGTAATTCTAGTTATTCCTCATTCGCACCGACAACTTTCAGAGGTAATGACCAAGCAAGCATATACTTTTTCCACCGCAATGATCTCATTTAAATCGGAACGACCGAGCTGTCATGCCAGCCGCGCCGTACGGCCATAATTTATCATGTTTCACTACAAGCTTGTATACTCAACTCTTCAATGTATACGCACTATCCTCTTCCACTGCAGATTTCATGGGGGGTTTTTGGTAAGATTCCGACTACGATGACGACGACCATTTCCGCACAAGTAAATGTTGTTATGCAACTCCACGTTGGCACAGTTTATCTTCAAAAGGGTTGACTGAAACTGGGGCTAGGGACAGCTTAATTTCTCTCTCTGGGAAACTCTTGGAAGGATCATGGTAATAAGGTGGTAATTGGAGGGAGTATAACCTTAAAGGTTACATAATCACGGTGCGCCGTCAAGTGTGTGCTTGCCAAAGCGGGGCCCCTCCGGCCACAGTGGTCGACTCTGCTAAATACCGTCAACTAATGTTCTCACCATAGATTTTCTCAGGCCTCCATTTCTTTGGTTAAAAGAAACGCTCGTTACACACAAATAGGTCAAACATTGTAAAATACTCCAGTTTTCACTCAACTGTTCAAAATGTGCGCATCCCTTTCGCACTTTGCAATAGCAATACCAGAGCTCACTGTTCCCAATTCTATGGGAGAGGGAATTTTTTTGTGAGTAACGAGATGTGTGTGTGTGTGCGTATCTGTAGCTGTTTGTCTCTCACGATGGCGGGGGAAAAACCCCAGGTAACAAAACTACGAAAATGATGTAAAAAATTTCTGTTACACTTCAGGCTTGGGTATTATATGCGGTGCGTATAGTTTCTTTTGAACAACACTCTGAGGCTTTTGAGTGGGTAGGAGCTCCTCCGGTCTGTATTATTGCTGCACCCTGCAAATGTCCCAATGCTTTTCCATACTCTGAGGAAATAAGCACAGACAGTCGTACACGAACGATGGTCTCGTTGATGAGCCTTTGTGAGTTAGTGAGATGGAACCGGTCGGTGTCGGATATATATACATGTGCACAAGGTAACATATTATTGTGGACCTCAAAGGATCCCATCCCTCTTTTGCCTCTCATTGTGAAGTATATTCCCGTCCCGCTTGTCCATGTAAGTGTGAGTCCATGCGTACGTGTGTGCGTGTAGTGCACGGTTGAATAGGACGGATGGTTGACAAGGAAACGACAGAAAAAATCAAACCATCATAACATTTGCCGTGGTGAACAAACCACCCATCCATCCATCCATCCGTCCGTCGGGCCACGGCAACCATTCACTTGAAGGTATGGTGAAATAAAACGAAATTTTCACCCGTAAATTGAATAAAGCTACGTTGCCACCACACGAGGGTATTGTCATTAAATTGACCATTTACAAGTTGAGGGAAGGGTCGTCGTCGTGTGAGAGAGGGTACCTCTAGGTGTTGTTTGCATGTGTCTGTGTACGTCAAGAATTGTGTCATCCACCCCGTGGCTTTTATACCGTCGTCCTAACCTTAGTCACTTTTACGTCGATACAATTTTATGAATAATTCCAAGAAACTAATATCCCCCTCCGTGCGTCTCTCTCTCTAGTGGATATGAAAAGCCACTATGTGAAGCACGGCATGTTTCCCCAGGTTTATATTGACCCACACACAGACACACGGGGTAGTTCTGGGCTTTTATGACACACCATACCATCTCCGACTACAGCAACAACTTTGTTAGAACTGCATACCTTGGTTGGACCCTTTGCCAAAAAGAAACTTCAAATAATTACATTTATGATCCAGTGGACAGGAAACATCCAGATTTCGATTGCCATCATGTCACATTTAATGATGCTGTTCGCCATTCTTCCAATAAAAACATAACCGGTTCCCAAACCATTACCATTGCTCTTCATGACCAGCTGGCTCTGCACTCATTTCTCTGAATACTCACACACACAGACACAGACACACACACATACACACACACAAACACACACGTTACATCTGTATACGACGAGTTAATGGGAGAAGTGTGAACCCACGGTCTTCACTTTCGCGCGCGCAAGCAGACATAGGGAGGAAGTTCACCGTTGGCAAATTAGCCAAGTTCCGTCAACTGTTTTTCCATTAAACTTTCACATCGGGAATCGCACTACTTGAATTGGAATTCATACCATACATATGTGTACAGGAGGATTCTGGTGGGATCTCAAGTTGAGTTGAAATATGGTTCCGTTATAGATACATATTATCCTACGTCGTACAAAGTTCATCTATTTCACTCGGCCCCCAATTGGAAATCTCCTCCAAGATACCTCACAGCCGGAGTGCAGCAACAAGTAGGCACATAAAAGTGAGCAGCTCCCAATCTGTTATGACGGTCTCGAGACTTTTACATTGTGAATGTGTCCGCAGTTTAGATAGATGGATATTACGGGCGATAACGAGATTGTGTGTGCGTGCATGTGTGTGTGTGCGTGTGTGTGTGTGTTTGTGTGAGGAGGGAAAATGGGAATGGTAAATGGGAGCAATATTACTGCGTGAATCCTTTTATGCCGGCGCGACGGCCAAGAGAAATAGCAGTAGAATTCCTCCTCCTCGAATCCCATTGGGAAAAAATGAAAAGGAACGGCGTTCGTTTCATACGCACACATGTGCACACGTTCTTCGAAATAAATGGAATGACCTCTACCGTATGCATAGAACCGCAACAAGCTAATAATCCAGTCTGCATAACTGCATCTGGAACAGTTTCACATGCACAACCGGCGGTGCATCCCACCTTAAATCTGACTCCCCACTTGGCCATAAAAAATTTCAGTGTTAATTCCAAGACATTTACGATTCAGCCCATTTACAAGAATTTCAACGCCGATGCCGTCATGACTGCTCTATAAACCTGGAGTGAGACCCTTGATCCAATTACACTCGTCCGTAATTAAAGTCATAATGAGTCAAATCCCATGTTTATGTCCACTTTTTCCGGCATGCGAGCCCTCACAGTGGTATAAATGAAAGGACACGACAGCTCATACGAGGGGTCCAAAAGTGTGAGCTGGAATTGTTTTTCGCG
>WJFA01004151.1:0-11252 GCA_009870155.1 Pseudobourletiella spinata | reverse complement strand
GGCACTGCACTTCGACGATTCAACAACGTGAATTAAAGAGACGGTTTCAAGTCACCATTTCTCAACTCTTTCTATGAATTGGCCTGCTGGCAGCAACTGCGGGTATCAAAGTCCGTAGCTCACAAAAGGAGCTCACTCTGGAATTACTTCGAAATTATGTTATCAATCCCTCTAAACTAAAATCCATAAAGTAGATATGATTCATTCACATGTCAAATCAGATAACCATTATCGTCGGCGCGAAACCATTTCACCCCACAGAGACTCCAACTTATTTCCATAAACCACAATTTCTCCAGAAGTTATGAACTGGTGAATGTCTTCATTATTGATAAAATCAGGTGTATATTGTAATAATAGATTAGCAAATGCATGCTTAAGCCGAAATTGAACAGAGATCCTCAAGTTTTCGCTCCTCATCGGTCAGGTGAATTTGTCAGAGCAATCGTGTTGTCATCCACTCACGAATTTTATTGTAGAAAGGAATCTTCTTCACTCATCTTCGAATTGAAATCAGGACCAGGACTTGAACATTGCCATTAAATGATCACCTCCACAACAACTCCCAACCCGGAGCAAAATTTACAATCCGGAATCCGGACAGAAAAAATATGTACCCCAGACGTAATGTAGACTCACACAGGAATACAGAAATTATTCATTGTAGGTGGAATTTTACTTGCCAATAAACCCTTGCTGTAGTGACAATATATCCTTCGACTTCGACTTGGGCTGATAATGCAAATACTCGCATATGCTTACATGCTTACTCACGGTCAGTGCTTCATCATTCATCACATCACTAATGATTAAATCCATAGCCGAATGACAGAGACTTGCCCATTCTTTTAGACGCTAGTCAACAACGTTTTGCTACATCTGTATATTTTGTTGTAATGACACCAAGGATGTACCATCTAAATAAAATATAATATACTTTCCGTTCTTTAAGGATAATCCCCAGTAATGTTCTAAAGAAATGCTTATGCACCCCTAAGAAATTTCAGCCGGTTTGTACAGACTAAGCAAAATCGTATTGCACGGGGCTGCCCGTATCAAAAAATCTTATAGCTTCGCAAGCTTTACATGGACGATTGCAGAAATTCAGCTGGCGCAGCAACGGAAACGTATAAATGTTTCTAGAAGCCTAAATATTCCTTATTGTCTTTTGACAACTGCAGGATTTGTGAGAACAACTGGCTGTCTTAGCTTAGGTTAGTGACGGTCAGTCGATAATCGATAAGCAATTTTATACAAAACTGAAGCCATCTGGAATCAACGCCTTTAGTATTAACTGGTAGTGCGCCAACCGTAATTTACACACAACCATGGGGAAGGTCGGCATTTTCTTCGTGGTTCTGATTTTCATGGCATTCCTTGGAATATCCTTTTCAAGCGAAGGGCATTATAGCCATAGCAGCACTACCGGCACAACCGAGAGACCTTTCACTGTGCCGTGCACAGCACTGTGCGCCAACATCGTCGCGCCTGTTTGCGGCAGCGATGGAGTCACATATGACAACGAATGTTTGCTTGAGAAGCGCCGCTCCTGCTGCCTCGGTAAGGATATTGGATTTGTTCGGAAATTATTCTGTATGAAAGTAAATTTTATAAATTGGAATCTAACACTACGTTGTTCTTCCAGACCTACATGTCGTCAATAACGGCTCTTGCACCTGAGCTCTTTCATTTGTCAACCGCGAGATAAAGTGAAGTGGTTAATTGATCGCCAACGACTGGCCCCTGATTCGAACACTAAATCAGCAATGATATTAGTTCTGGGCATCAATGTTACTACATCAGTGTTAAATAATTGGATCCAAATAAATGTCACTTCGTCAGCATGAAGTTACGTATTTGAAGAGGTAGAAACACGCTGTCGTTGACAAGGGTTTCATCTACTTAAATAGATAAATTACGACTACTAAAAAAGCTGCAAACGAGAGCTCATTTCCGAGAACTTGTAAAACGAAAAGAAAACATGAAAATTAAACATTCCACCGAGGCGATGTCTTTATTGGGTCATAATTATTGGTCGAAATTCACAACAATTGATTGACATCCCATTTCACAAATATCAGTTCACAGAATGGAGAGTCATTTTTACTTTGCATGTACGGACATCTGGACGCATAATAACAACAACCTCGCAAATTTGCTAGAATAACTCCGATTTGAGTATTTTCAGTCTCTAGAGCAAGTTTTTCGTCAAATAAGAACTGCCGAGAGTTTCTAACTCTTTGGTGCAAATCTCAACATCTTGGAAATGATGGTGAGCATAATTTCATCCGTGCCGCCGGCAATGGCATATTGGCGGGCGTCAAGGTACAGGCGGGAAATTGCCGAGAGTTTCTAACTCTTTGGTGCAAATCTCAACATCTTGGAAATGATGGTGAGCATAATTTCATCCGTGCCGCCGGCAATGGCATATTGGCGGGCGTCGAGGTACAGGCGGGAAATGAGAGATTCCTGGGAGTAGCCCATTCCTCCCCAAAATTGAAGGCACGTATCCAGGACTTCCCGGCTCAACTGACCGCATTTGTACTTTGCCATGGAGGCCAAAAGCGTTATATCCTCTCCAACATTCCGGCGTTCTAGACAAGCACAACAGGGATAGCTAATCACAAATGGGAGTCACTAGAAAACTCAAGAAATGTGAGCAGACTAACTTACCGACGGCCTGATACGTGAGTGCTCTGAGGGACTCCACCTCAACGGCCAGTTCACTCATTCTAAAGTGGACGGTTTGATTGTCCAACACGGATTTCCCAAACGCCTTCCTGGTCCCCGTGTAGTCTGCTGTGACTGAAATTGCTTTGTCAAACATTTTCAGTGTTCCCAAGACGACAGCAAGGCGCTCATCCTGGAACTGCAACAAAAGATTACATAATTGAGAGAGCGTACGCAAATACACCATCCTAAAATGATCTCAAAACTCACCTGCTGCATCTGGTAATAAAATCCTTTCCCCTCCTCCCCAATGATGTTGCTTGCGGGGACTCGGACGTCCTCAAAGTTCACTTGGGCCCAATCTATACTCTTCACTCCTATTTTCTTAATGTTCCGTCTCGTCACACCTGCATAAATAAAAACCGGAAATTACTATCTAAAAATTACTCGTCTACATTAAATTACTAACCGTCACTGAAACACAAAAGAACGCCAGCGGATGTGACTGAACATGTTAATTACCCTTTAAATGGAGCGGAACTACAATGAGGGACTTATTTTTGTAGGGGTTCCCCTGGGAAGTGTTGGCCAGCAGGCACATCCAGTCCGCTTGAATCCCACTGCTGATCCAAATTTTTTCTCCGTTTATCACCAAGTCGTTTCCATCCCTCCGGGCTGTCGCCTAAAAACAAAAGAGCTCAGAATCTGGACTGGAATAGACGTGAAGTCGTTAAAGCTTACTTTCAGACCAGCGACATCTGAGCCCGCATTCGGCTCGCTCACGCCTATACAAGTCACTGTGTCTCCAGCTAGGGCGGGGACTAAATACTCTGTTTTCAACTCATGGCTACCGAAATTTGTCAGGGCGGGGAGAGCCATGTCAGTATGAATTGTGAATGGAACTACAGCACCACACGCATTGGCAGTACCTCCCTCCTCCAGCCACGCGGCGTGATATTTGTAATCCAGTCCAAGACCACCGTATTCTGAAACCAAGTAAAATTACACGGAATTTAATGGTTCACCCCAATGTTAGACCGGTGAATTTAGCTAAATGTAATAGAAAATTTCGAGTACCACAAGGACGATTGATTCCTAGAAATCCCATTTCACCGGCTAATTTGAACAACTTATGAGTCGGAACTTGCTCATTCTTCTCCCACTCATCAACGTTCGGGTTGATGTGTTGGTCAATAAACTGTAAAAAGAAAAAATTAGTGCACAGCTAAGATCTAAGATCTGGCTGACAGAATTGCATCACCTAATCCCTTGCATTCGAAATCAGCTGTCAAGGTAGTTGCACCGTACCTGACGAACACTTTTCTGAAGTTTCTGTTGCTCCTCATTGTAGAACCCGTCGGCCAAAGTTGATTCGTATCCTACAAAATTAGATCTGGTTACGGAGAATGGCCGGGCACACTGCTTTACATGCTCCCTTATCAACTGAGGCAAGGAAATTTTCAAAATTTTATGCATCTTCTCTGCTTCCTCTTGGAGGAGTACGCACTGGCTGACGATTTGTTTCCGAGTGAATAACTACATCACAATGGAGCGTTTGAGCAGTAATTATGCTGTGAACTTCATACATCTAATTCAAGGAAGGAAACCTGCGTGAGAACCTCACCCAAGCTTCCTGACACTGATATTCCCACAGCCCGTTGACCACAGGTAAAAAAACGGAAACGCAGAAATCGAGATAAAGGCGTTCCAGAAATCAAAACTTGGGAGCAATCCCTGCTTTAATTTCATCATCAACATATAAAACTGGTGAATTTCGCACCGAACAAACAAAATATACATGTAAAAAAATTTACGACAGTTATTCAACATTATAAGACTAAGAGGCCGCAGAAAGACAGCAAAGTAATCCGTAAATGTACAACTGCTCAACTATCTTCAAAACATCCTCCTCCAAAGTACGATCAGAGTAATAGTCCATGCAGTGGAGGCACAGCTGAACAATATAAAGAACTACAATTATTTTACTACTCATCAATGCGTCATGAAATACTACAACACAATTTCTTACATAATAAATCCTTTCCAAGGGATTTTAGGCTTCACATTGTCATCTCCGGGCACGCGTACTTCAGAAACTCTGTAGCCGTTCAGTTTTAAATACTTGAGGGCTAAAAAGGAGCTGGGCAGCATTTGACACATTAATTATTGCTAAATAAGTTTACGAGTAGAAGGCTAGCTTACTTACCATTTTTCCGTAGGACATGCAATGAGCGCCTTCTTCTTCCCATACCCTGAGTTAATCCCTTCGCATCCTCCAAACTGACCCAAGTGACGAATAAGCTGAAAGTGCAATGTAAAGCTATGCAACGGACTGTGTGATTTAAGCTTGAATACTCGTGACTAAGAAACTGCCGTCACTAATACTGTCAATCATCCAATTTACGGGATATAACAAAAATTATTATCATTATCAAAAGATAAGCGCAAAATATTTTCAGATACAAACGAGAACTTTCCACTTGAATCTATTGAAAATATATGTGGCCAGTTAGGGTTAACTGATTACGTTTTTTAAGTTGATTTCACCAGTTCCAGTTGAAGTCCCTTCAATGTAAATCAACGGCGGTCTGTGGCTCGAAGGATCCTGACCGGCCAGGTGCTAAAATGTATAGGATTTCATTTCTAAGACAATTGGAGCAAGTATACTGGCCGGGCATTGGACTAATTCACAACTTACAATTAAGGGCAACCTAGCACGGCTCAAATTGATCTGATTCACCCAGAGGTACACACGGTCAAAAATATCTTCGAAAGGACGGTTATGTGGAAGGCATTTACTCCTAAAAAAATCAATCAAATGTCGGGAGGATCACTTAAAAACGATTTATGCTGATGTGAATTATACTAACGCCAACTCATGCTGCCACATTATGTAGGCCAGCTGGGTAAAGACGGCCCCGGTGACACATGCATCGAATCCAGCTTCGTGACATTTGCTATCAGCGGGTTTGATCGACTCCAGATCCTCTTTCTTCCCATGCAGGAATACTGAAACAGTGAGAAAACCATCTTAAAATGGAATTCACGGGATATGTAAATCGGAAATATGTAGTACCTTCCCGATAGCAGCTCGACGTTGAACCGAGTCTAATGGTGGGCTTCGTAGGCCCTGGTGGATCGCTTGTATTCTTATACAAGCTGTACAAGCTAGTATTGGCTAAATATGAAACTTCCTCATCCGGATTTTTGGAACTCAGGTACTTTCTCATGCCTGCAGCGATAACTTTAGTGTCGTAGATTTGTGGGAACAATTTGTGGACCTGTTCCTTAAACTCCAGGTAGGTTTCGGGAAGGTCATTAACCAAGTGGTGATACATAAGAATTAGATCTGTGTACATGTTGTGACCCACTATGGGCTTCCCCATGTCTGAGAGAGCGGAGATAAGTCTTGAAAATCCACGAAATCGCTCCACGATTTCCTCCTTGCTCCTACTATCTCCATCCTTCCACATTAATGAAATTAAAATTAATCCTTCCAATAACAAATTCGATTACTTTAATTAAGCCCAATAAAATTATTACCTTAGAGACGGCACTATTCAGATATGTTCTGAAATCTTCAGTCTTCCCCTTATTCATATAAGGTATACCATGTTCGAACAGCTAAAGACAAATGAGATTCGAACTAAATTATAAAGCAACCAAAATTGATGCCACAGTTATTCACGTACCAAATCAAAGTCAAAGTTGAATTCCTTCAAGAAATTCACGCTCGAAAGCTCCCAGAAAACTGGCTCATCCCGTGCAAAGTTCTCAAAGGAAGCTGGGTACAAGTAAAAGTTGTAGCTGTCTACCTCCCAGTAGTTGGAGCCCACGGATTGTTTGAACAGCGCAATCCCAAACTGGAAAAATCGGTAAGATGATCGCTACAGCCAGGCGAAATCATTACAATAACATTAAGGACATAACATTATGGAGTGTACCTGACAAATAAAATAACAGGAACAATCCCGAGCCTTCCGGTATCTTCGCTCCGCACTATCAAATAAACTGTAAACACATCCGAAATTTTATCGATTATTTTCCATCATAACTCGTTCAGGGAGTGGCTAAGGAGTATAAGTCAGGATAAATAGCTAATGGTAAGGCAAGAAAATACTACCTTTTCGTGGCCCATTGATGCTCAGGTGGAGGACCAAGTCCAGAAAACTCTGCATCAATGGCGACGAATGTGCATTCTCGAAGTTTCTCCTTAAAGTCAGGCAAAACCTCCTCGAAATTTCGGCGATCTACTTGCATTTTCTCCTGGACTTTCGGCGGTAATTTTTTACGACAAACTGCTTCTCTCCTCAAATTCTAAGCTCGCGACATACAACATACACAACTTCAACGCAAACCCCGTAATACGTTTGTGTTGAAATATCAGTGTACAATTAAAGGCACTCAAGCTCTCTCTCTTTAGCGAACCCTAGAACTGGGAACTGCCTAAGCCTAACCAATTTCATAATTAATTTCTAATTTCTTTCACTTCGTGTTTCCCCTCGTCCTTAATTAGACCTCGAAATCTTCAACGTATTGGTTTACTGGTTATCGTTTACCTGCATCCGTGCATTTGAAACATTGGCGCGCAGAATCAGTTGCCATTTGTTAGAGTGAATTCTATGGTGCAATACGAGTTTTAACTTGGTTTTCAGTTGTACCAGCCATCATCATATTAGCATTTATTTTGATAATTATGCAATTTTCAAATTCGGCTCTGATCAGTTCATTACCTCTCATTTCCCGATAACACGAGTGACTTGAGGTCTTGAGTTTGTTACTATTACACAGTTATGCTCTCGCTAATATGGAGGGAAACTTTACCCCTTCATCTTTCTGCAATCCAATTGGGAATGATTTTTTTCATAAAAATTCATTGCTTCATGGAGAATGCTTTTCGGGTGTGCCGTTTCATGACGTACCCTAACCCTCCCCTTAAAATTATGCTAAAAAGTACCCTCAAAAAATAGTCTAACTACAAAACACCATCAGAGTTCTAAATGATGGGGTTCAAGTTAAAGGATAACGCCGGAGTGACTGAACTGTATTAGAATTTCTGCCAAGTTTAAAAATTTTGAATTAGGCATAAGTTTCTTCAGCTGATTCCGAAAGCCATTAGATGTACGTAAGGTCCAAAAATGAGACGTTAAAAATCAGTTTAACCTGAATGGCATGCAAGTGATTAACAGATTGACGTTTTGTAATGCTCTACAACTTCCATCTTGATTTTGATTTATTTTGACGAAGGAATAGGAAACATGCTGATCTAGTTTTACCGAGCAGGTGGTCCTTGCTTTGTACTTACGAAACACGTATTAGATCACATTGAATTTATTTCCAGAAAGTAAAGCCTGGAGATCCCCCGATGGAACTTCCTCCGTAAAATAATTTATTTACTCAACCATGTTTATGCCTTACGAAAGTTTTTAACTACTGTAGCCGGTAGAAATTTTTGTTCCAGCGCGCCGGGTTCTTCACCATTTTATCAGTGATTCCTTCAATGTGATTTCCGGAATAACTTCGAATCATTACTTTAATGGGGCATTTGGATAAGTTAATTTGTGTTCCCAGGTGGAGTTTTTTTCATCTATGAATTCGATATTACGTACTTTGACTACGAGGGTGCCTGACAGTTGCCTCTTGCGGCTCAAAAATGAAGAATTAAATGCCCTGTCCACGTTACCTCATTCTTCATCAGATAACCATGCCCACACTTGGAGATTGGACCTCCGCCCTTATCCTACCTCCGTTGCAGTGTTTCCTTAGGTATCCCTTCACCGTAAATTCAGGGCTGGGAAAATCAACGTCATCTTATTTTTTGTTCCTCTTCCTATCCTCATTCCACACGTTACTATTTCGTTCATCTTTACAAGTTTTAGCTATCCCCCTTAATTTAGAATACCTACTGGGTTCTGTCCAAAGGAAAAGTTGGGGAAAACTTTTGGGGTTCATTTCTGCTATCCGTAGAGAAGATTTCATCCTTAAATTTACACTCGCTTAGCTATGACCCCCTTCAGTGTTGAAGTAATATGTGAAAAGCTCTTTATGAAGTCTTTTGTCTTTGACATTGGTAATTGTTATTCAATGTCAACCCTCACACGCTCTGCGCACACCTTGTTAATGACAAAGAGACTGTCCAACACAGATCAACCAAGATTTTATGGGTCATAAAGTATCTTGCAGACACTAATAGCCTTTATCCTTTCTCATAACGACGAATAGTACAATCCTTGAAACATACACACAGCAGTACACCATCGATCCGTTGATGTTTACCCTCATGCTATGTAGCATGAGCTCATAATTTCAAGAGCCTTCCAACTGACGACACGGAAGTTTTCTGCTTTTCCTAATTGAAACGTAGTTTGGATTATCTAGTCAAAACAGTGTAGACCTACAAGCTGCATAGTGGTCAAGTTGTCATAATTTAATCTGCAGTGCCAATATGGTTTCCACCCAAAGATATCTGGCAATAGTTGCACTTGCTGGTTTCCTCCTCATGTTACTGCTTGGAGGAAACGCTGCGGTTCCCATTGGAGGTAAATAATTTTGCGCGAATGATTGCACGCGTTTTCGGAGCATACGTGACAAGATTGTGGCTGTATTAAATGCGTGAATGCGCAGGTCAAAGGAGTATCAGTGGCTTCTTTGGGAATCCGAACTGCAGACCTGGCCAATCCTCGTATTACGATGACTGTAATCAGTGCTCCTGCTCATTCCCGCCAATTTGTACCCGGATGGACTGCATTGTGCCCGGAAAGCCCTTTATTTATATTTAAATGTGAAATTCAAAATTCAATTGTAAGTTCAGTTTCAAACGAAAGAGACTCCCAGTTTATTGGAGCCCACTCATTGTTTATAGGTGTAACAACAAGTCATAATTACACTGGAATACTAAAAAGAATTTGATTTTCAAAGAACTAGAGTTAATGAGGTTGACATGGAACGGTTTCAATAAATAAAGATAAATAGGGTACTAAGTTGTTCCTCCTCGCGAATCAAGGGAAACCATCTTTACTTGCCGATAGGGATGGGCATTGGCGTGGCCATGGGCGTTGGAACGACATTTTGGAAGTTGTTAATTTGAGTCATGTTGTTCATCTGGTTTTGGTTGACGACGTTGGTGGCGTTGCCAGGGAACATTCCTTGAATGTTACCGATCTGCTGCTGTTGGTTCATCATGTCACAGTACTGAGCGATCCCGGCTGTCTGACAAAATTCGGGCACTTGGCCCGCAGGAATGTTGCTCTGGTTGGGGATGTTGTTCTGGTTTGGGACATTGGTCATGTTGGTGAACGGGGTGTTGTTCGTCATGTTGGCCATTGGAGCAGCTGCATCCGGGTTTACGGTTTGATTCACCTGGTTGACCTGATTCAAGTTATTCTGGTTGTCTGTAATACCCAAACATAATGGAAATTAAAATCATGTGCTACAGCGTTTCCAAATTTTGTGGGTTGGATTGATAATTTTTTATTTCTCGTACTCTTGCACTGCTCTTGGTATTGCTTGCACTGTTCTGGGCTGAATCCAGGTTGCCCACCGGTGGCCGGCGTAGTGGCAGCCTCTGCGCCTCCGCTGCTGCCTTCAGTAGCCGCGGGTGTCGCTGCTTCCGCATCGCCACCATCCTGTGGCTGAGGGAAAGCGAGGGCCAGGACAATCCCAGCGCTGAGCAAGGATGCGAAGAAGATTGAGCGAGCCATTTTAAGTTATTTTAACAAAAAGTAAGGGAGCAAAATCAACTTGTAAAGTTTGAATCGAAGAAATCAAATTTAATGAAAGATTTTAGTATATTCAGCTTTTCAGCTTGTAACTGTGCGTTTGTTGATGTTGAACTGTGAATGCTTTCAGTGATGGTGAGGTAGGATTTTATACGGAATTTGAAGCGTGGTCTTCCATAAATGTGGATAATTGGACCATTGTTTGGCACGGGTATTTGGCATTTCGTACGTTTGAATGAAACTTTTGTTTCCAGGGAGGAATGACTGGCTAAACAGTATTCACGCACAAACATGCGTGGCATCTATGTTAATGTCGACAGTTTAAGTGAAGCGTACGTACATAATAAATCATTAAGCAAGCTTGCAATTCGAATGAATCCCATGCTGAAATTGTCAAAGTGGCAATCTATCCGTCTATCGGTGCAGCATTCAAATTTTCAAATCCTGAATACAAATGATATGCCGCATTATCCTTTCAGATTTCGTCCAAGTCACTTCTCGTCCAAGGACCGTTTCGTCCACGAGGGATTTGTCCGTAGGACTATTCTCCCAGGGCCCGACTCGTTCAGGTGGTTATTTATCCAAAGACATAAGGGCTCAAAAATCATTCATCCAAGTATGGTTTGTTCAAATTCATACTCGTCCAAAAATTATTTATCAACGTATGTTTGTCCAAAGACGTACGTACTCGTCCACGAGTTTATCGTCCAAGCCATATTAGTTCAAGTAAGTTTCGTCGAAAAACATAGCTACTCGTCCATGAGTTATTACTTGCATCCTTGCAAGTTATAAGGAGAGGGATGGGACAGGGATATGGAGAGGGATGGGACAGGGACGGGACCTGAGTCGGGGGTGGAACCGTTT
>WJFA01004149.1:0-11254 GCA_009870155.1 Pseudobourletiella spinata | reverse complement strand
TACATGCCACCCCCTCCTCACTGGCGTGGGGTGGGTCCAAACAGTGGTTTGGATCCGGATAAACCATCTTCCTACGTTCAGGTTTTTATAGGTAGGAATTCATTGTGTTTGATGAGATCGATTGTATATATTTATTGTTGAAATTGATTGAAAATATTGATGACGTCATATGTGACCAAATCCAGATCGAGTCGTGGAGCCAGTAATTTCGGCGCTAGTCGAGTTTGTCCCGGCCCCGGTTCAAGAGGCCATGGGAAAACAAGTGATTCAAGCCGCTTGTGAAGCATGGTTGGAATTTATCCTCCAACGGAAGATTCAGTTTAGGTATATATGTATGCATATATCTGCACAACTGTAGAATATTAGCCATTATGGTAATTACTGCATCGGAAGGCAATCTATACTTTTAGTTGTTCCTTTCGAATGTATCATAGCGAATGGGGAGCGGTCCAGCTATTACGTGATTTCATTTCCCTCCGCGACTGGATTCGAAATAATACTTCACTGGACCCGGAGGCTCGGAAAGCCATACTCCAGCTGGAAGTGCTAAAACGATGCGAAGGTGTTGCCTACCTATTGCTCCGAAGTCCGGGAGATGTACTTGGGGTAGGAAAACCATCTAGAAGAAGTCGTAGAGTTGCCCCATCCGGTAATTGGTACCATATACTTTAATACCTTTCATTGGTGATGTGACAACGTCTGCCGTATGACATTGACACTGAAGCAGAACTGATTCTTAAGTAAACGTCTTGCATCGACCCAAACACAATACCTGCATATTATAAAATAGTGTGGGACTATAGGCTGCAATAGCTGGCAAAGTACACGAGGAGTTGGATGATAAAGTGCATTATTTTGATTTTAATATTTGTAGATTCAAACGAATCGTCTCCGTCAGAATCTGTAAATTCCTTGGCGGAGGATGATATCCCACCGGAGATGTACGTTCCAAACCAACAAATGTGGCTTGAACTTCGACTCGGCCGATCCATACTCTCCTCCTCTTGCTGTTCATGTAGCAATCGTTGAGATGGCCAGAAGATCGCACTGTAAAGTCCCAGAGGCGCTAAAAGCTAACCAGGGAACATCCCCAGCTGGTATCAAAGCACCAATGCGTGACTACGCATGATTGAGAAGTCCCCTAGGAAGATTACGAATGACCAATGCATAGTCACGCATTTTTCCTTTGATAACAGTTGGGGATGTTTCCTGGTCAGAGATACGAAAACGATGAGGGATGACGATAGAAGATTTTTTCAACTGATTCATCCTTCAATTTTGAAAGATTATCAATCAGGCTTTCCTCCAACACCACAGAATAGTCATGGGCATCGAGCTGGGCATTTGCCGGCTTCATCGATGCGCATCAGTATCCTCCGTAGTAGGGAGCGACAGTGCAACAGATCTCAATACCAGCAATGTGAAGTGATCGGGTGAGTTAATTAGAAATGTCATCTCCACCCACCATTTCTCCTGCAGCTCCGCAGCTTTAATAATTATTCTCTCACAAGTTTTTATAGCTCAAGGTTCACCATATAGAAAAGGAGGAGAACAGGCCTTATATAGGGATGTATACACCTTTAATAGTCATGACAACAGGGTGACATGGCAGCCACGCTGTAGTCGTCGCCAGTGGCCACAACCAGTCCAACACAGAATCTCACATAAGCGAAACGGACAGGCTCAGAGAGAGGTACGAGATGATGGATGTATTAGCATATTTAAGTTAGCTCACAGTATTTTAGTGTCTTCTGGAGTTACGTAAGAAACCCTCGGTATAGATAACAGGTAACAAGTATACATTAGCGATACGAGTCTATTATTAGTGTGTACTATTGCTTACAAAGTGTTAAAGATGAGTGACTTGTAGTACAAAATATTCACCGCAGTCGCCATCAGAGCGGGGCTTATTACTTTCGTACCGGGGGAGGGGGGAGGGGTAGGAAGGAGGGGGAGATACAACCGTAGTTTCGTCATGTGCATCTCTGTTGGCTCATTTTAAACCCCGCTGCGGATGGCAGACATTAAATATTATAAGCACGGAGCGGACTTGAATCAGCAAATGGAACAGTTTTTATTCGGAGAAAATTTCCCGCTGTCCTCCCGCGTCTTCCCCGCCTCAATGGATTCCAGTACGGTGCTCTTCTCCTGCTGGGTTGGACTCTGAAGCGCACTACAGTTTGACTCCTTGGACTCCCGGGACCCACTTTTCCGTCCGGACTTCAACCAACGGCCTACCCTGAACTTGGCACCACGATTCCCAACGAGGACGCCGGTCCCGATCCCCTCGGCCGTATTGCTGCACTGTAGTGTGGTGATCACGACATCAACGTCTCCTAATTGAGGATCTGCTCCTGCAGGCAAAACGTACTAACCTCAGTGGTTCAGACATCCCGTCACGTCAATTCTGAAGTGATAACGTTAACGCCCACACCTCCTCCACCCACCCACTAGTCTAATCCATAAAAAACAATTTTGTGTGAGAGGAAATGAACTCCTGACCAGTGAATTCTTCGACGGGGTTCTCGATCACATCGTGGTCTATCCACGTTAGGCCCATGTCCACCTTCTCCGCCAAGTCCTGCCAGTTCTTTCGATTGTTCTTGCAACCGTCGTACAGGGGTTGAAGCCACGGGAAGATTTCGGAAAGTGTCTATCACATCCAACGATACTGACTTTAATTATTATTATAACAATAAAGGGGAAGATGACCCACATGACTTGATACTTTCTTACAGGCTCTACCTTGGAAAGTTTCTTGAACGTACCTTGTATAGAGGTAAGCAGATCACATCGATAAAGCTAAGCTGCATTTTGGGGAGCTCATCCTTTTTCTCCCGATCCATCATTGCCTACATACAGTTAATTAATATTCACCAATAGAAAAGCATTACTAATTCCAACATCTCTGATATTATCATACCATAAATTAATATTCACCAATAGAAAAGCATTGCTAATTTCGACATCTCTAATTATTACTATACTCTTCGAGTTTGGATATGCACAGAACTCACGACAGGTTGCTGGTTCAATTGTTCCTTTTCGAGATCTCCCTGGTCGAAGAACTCATCCGCAACTAGTTTGGCGATTTTATGTTGAAGTTCCCAAGGTTTGGAAATGGCTGCAACATCACAGGCTGTCATCATCATTCCACAGAGAACTGCAGGGAAAATAAATAGTCTTGTGAGCACGGTTTTGCACAGACTTGGATCACTCTACATGGACCATTCCTGGAGCTGAATCTCTTTGATACGCCAACGCCCATCACGCACCACATTAAATAAACACACACACACACACACATGTTGCAAACAAGTTCCCGCACTCGGAAAAACCACAACCCGAGACGAGAAAATAATGTGAAAGGGAAGTGACAGTGAGAAGAATTTATATACGTTCTTTCTTGCCCTCTCCCTGCCAGGAGATCTCTCCGTCCTCGATGAGCTCGATGAATCTATCCTTCTTGCGAAAGTACATGGCGAGGTCAGTGGACAGGATGGACTTCTCCACGATTTTCATTACTTTCCGGTAATTATCCGACGACAGGTCCTGCAATTTCCACCACACTTGCTTTGTTTAGCGAGAAAACATGACAGCCTGGAGGTGACACGGCTTGTTAGTTCAGACCATCAACGGACGGGCAGACGAAGCCAGGCCGCGGGGGAAAAGGGCTTTTAATTACCCCATTATCATTTCAAAGGGCCCACAAGGGCAACCGACAACCTACGCAGAGCTATACACTGCTGCTCCCCCGCCCCCTCACCGCCACAGAGCATCTCGGCCGTGCGGGCCATCTAACAGGCTGACCGCCTGAGTCATCATGACTAAAATAATTTATACACGGCTGTACTATATACTGGCTGGCTGACGTCATGCCCATGCAAATAGATTGTGCATTTTAGCGGGATTTCCGAGCCTTCCGTGCCTGTACATTTCGAGTGGAATATGGAGCTTTTTGCCATTTTCCTCTCCCCCCACCGCAGCCGTAATCAAGGTTATAAATACTAAATATTTCCATACGTCCACAAACACTGCAGTATGTCAGAGGGCAAAAAAGGTTCCTTTGCATAAAATACAAGTTGATGATGAAATTAAGATCATTTTTACCTGAAAAATATTATTGCCTTCGGACGACAGGATCATGACGCACTGGTCAAAGTGGTGGTGTTCCATCGTGGACGTGGAATACAGGACGGCGAGCGGGGATGCCGTGAGTTGCTGGAACGCATTGTTCGTCCCCCGGTGGTCCAGGTCATGGCAGAGGCAAGCCACCATGAGACCCAGGATCTGCGCCCAAAAACAACAGCAACCCGCTCTGTACACGGCTCGATCTCACACGGGCAAAAACACATTATGGTGTGAAAGTGCAGGACAACTCCGGCATGAACGTTGTATAGATGAAAAAAAAATGAAGAGAATTTTCAAGTCACAAATTTACGTCAAGATCATCCAGGAATTGCTCCATCTTTCCCGTCTTTAGCACAGTAAACATTGTTTGAGCCACATTGAATGCATGACGCCAATTGTGGTACTTTACAGGCCGGTAGTTCTTCTTCACGCTTAGAATCCACCGACACAAAACCTGAAGCCCGAGCAGAACACTATGATTACACACACACATTTACAGTACAGCGCCAAAACCATTGTTCCCTCACAGTAATTGAACACAACCACATTGTTGTCTCCGCCATTTTTGTCATCACTATTGTGTGGAAAGTGGGGCTCACTCACAGAAGACGACCGCAGTCAAGGCAGGAGCATGACACGAACTGTTAGTAAAATATTGCTGATGAGAGTGCAGGGGGAAGACGTGGTCGTACGATCGTGCACAGGGTGTGCATGTGTGTGTCAAGTCAATTTTGTCAAAAAACTACTGAAATCCCAAGACTTTTACATCTAAAATTGTGTACAATAAAACTTGTAATAATGATAAGGAAATTCACGCGGGGTGTTGCAATACTCACAAGATGTTGCTCCTGCCTTGGCTGGAGTTCTGTACACTGAAACTATAGTGAAGATATATGGTTGAGGAAAATACATTTATAACATGTATTTCAAATTTGAATTCAATACACTTAATCAAATTTTTAATTGGGGTTCCAACGCTGGCAAAATTCTAATTTGGAAGTTCCCAACTAAATTTTAGTTTGAACTTTTTGTTAAGAACTCAAAATTAGGAAAATTAAAATTTCTCGTTTTTTCCCCTACACAAACTTTAAATTTCATTCATTATATCTTCACCAATGTAAGACTACCGTGACCGGCACAAGCCCTTTATTTTCCCTGGTGGTTGATGAACCGTAGCAGAACCTCGTTTCTCCGGCCCGCAACAAACAGACTTCCGCTAGTAAGTGCGGTAATTTTCCTGGAGCGGTCCCCGCCCACAGTCTTAAAAGATACCGGAATAGTCTGCCCGTTGATGCGGACACTATTTGATACGGCTCACAATTTCTCGTCCAACTAGGTCCGGAATATCGAGACTCTACTGTAGATTCGCACTATAATATAAAGCTGGTATAAAATCCAGAGATGAAAAAAAAACTATCTACGAATAGCAGGGCTACTGACCGTGTACGGAATATGGTACTTTTCCACGAGATTTAACTCGATAAACATGCGAATGGTGGCTTTGCAGGTGTCGCTGTCTGTCAAGCCAAAGTCACTAAAGTCGTAGCTGTGGGGAGAGGAATTTGAAATATTTGTGCAATTTATCTCATGTTTTCCATGTATATACATAAAATATTGGGTCATCGGGGACGGGCCCCCCGGTGAGGTAATAAGCATGAATGAATCAAATCCGTGTTACTTGTATAATTTAAAATGAGCACAGGATGGGATCTCATCACGGCGGAGTCTTTCCGTATCCTCGGGCGATGCGGTGGCATGGTACGACAGGCATTCCAAGGCTACGCTTTGCTTTGCCATTAACTTGCCTGTGCGCATCCAAACGAGCAAAGGCCCCCGAAAATCAAACGTTCAAAATCCAAATATCAGCAAAACTCTCTCTCTCTTTCTCTTGTTCTCATCATTCCGTGCGTACACATTGTCTGAATTCTAACAAACTATCAACTCTACAATTCACACGTAGAGTAGCAACACGCACACACAAATACACACACACACACACACACACCGCATATTATAGACTTACACACACACCGTAGAGTATCGACGTACGCACACGCACACACACATATACGCCGGCCTTACTATCGGAGTTCATCATTGGTAAGGACAGCATAGGAAGCTCATGCAGGATTAATTTTTTTTTTGTATTTTCAGCTAAATATACCCAAGACCATTTACACATACACCACACGCACGCACACAAAATGGACCCCTCCGAACCCCATGTACAACTACTCACAATTATTCTCAACAGTTTAACCAAGGAAGGATACAAAACGATGAAAAGTCAGTTTTTTAAAACAGGAACTACGAAAGAGTCGATCCGCTACATGATTATGATTCACACACCCACACACACACACACACACACACACACACACAGAAAGACGTTACTCAGAAGGTTTTCCTTACAAGCGCTCTCGTACAGCTGCGTATTGTGAATGCCTAAGCCACAAAAGATGGCGAAAGCCTCAAAGGTAATGGCGTCACTGTCCGTAAATGGTTGGTTATTCACCTACGAAAAATCCAAAATACACCCGCACAACGGGTCAAAGATACACCATATTTACTCAAAGGTTACTCAAATCCGCACCACCAACCGTGTGTGTAGAAAAAACTACAATAAATCTAGACAGCAAAATTATAGGACTCCCACACTAGGCATCAATCCCGACAGACGGGGAAATTACTGCGGCTCGAGTGTCAATTTTGAACTGCCGCTCACACGGCGGACGGGGACCCACTGTTGTGTGAGAGCCAACGGGGATCCACTACTAACCACAGCCCCCATCCTGTACCTTGTTAATGAGCTGAGCCACACCGATGACCTGGCGCTGACCGTTGTAAATTGGCATACAGAGGATACTTTTGGGCAAGTTTGAAAGGTAGGCCGCCACAATCTCACCGCCTTCTCCCACCTCACCGGCTGGTCCGCACTGGTTGTACCACGTTATGCAGTCGCCGATGTTGAGGATCTGTGGGAGAATGTAATAAGCACAAGAGTTGTACACAGAGAGGCAGAGAGCGAGAGAGTGTGTGTGTGTGTGTGTGTAAATATTGACGGCTGAATGTACCCGGTGTGATGACAGAGTTGGGCCACTCCACCACCCTCATCATCATCATCATCATCATCATAATCATCATGCTCATCCCATGTCAGTCATGCATGTGTTTACGAAAACTCTTCCATCATCACCAATATACCAACAGCCAGGATAGTCATAATAATAATGTTCATCTGGCCAGGCATGCCCTCCTGCTCCCACTCACCTCGCTCTTGGCAGCCACATACTGGGCAATCATGGTGAGCGGGGATGCCTCCAGCTGGGATGCGGAAATGCGCCGAACTTGATCATCGCCAATTTTTAATTCAAACAATAAGTCAAATGGAGTTCCTTGCTGTATATCAAGTGTGAAGGCATGCAAACAAGAAAATAGGATTCATCATTAGCTCCGTCCTGGTATTCATGGCATATTATCTGCTGGACAATTGGAACCAGCCGCTCGCTCCCGCTGCCGCCGCAGCTGCTCCACCACTTACCTCCTCAAGGAGAACTTGTCTTACGGTCACAGTCTTGCTCTAAACATACCAACATAACCATACAATTGCAGACATATGCACCACCACATATCCAACCCGCAGATGAATTTTGATGAAAACTCATAAGGGCTCGCTAATGGTTGACAAAATATAAATATATATATACCTCTCTCCTGGTTAATAGCTTGTTCCTGTCTACGGCATACGATCCCGATGTCGAGCCCATCGTTGACATCGTCAGGATCTTCTCTATCTGACTCTGAAATGAACACACACAAAAAAAACAGGGAAACGAGCCCAGGGTCATCTTTATAGTCGTTCACACCCTCATTTTATTTAGTGGTAGTGTGAGTCAGTTTGGAATTACAGCCTCGTAAAGGGGGACGTCACGGAGGTAGACGAGGCTCTGCTCGCACTTCAAAAGTGCCTGAGCCTCCTTCATGATTTTGGACACGAGCCGCTCCAAACTCGTCTGCTCCTCGAAAATACTCTGCGCCAAGTTGAGTAAGAGCTGTCGGAATAAATAAAAAATAATGGAATAGAATTTCAAATTTACTGTCGTCACCCCCAACACCACCACCACGACCCGGACCGTAGGGACACATCATGTAAAGTTTCAATGGAGTTTCGGAGGCGGGAAATTATAAAGATTGAACCCACCTGATTCTTCCTGTACTCCGCCACCGAGGTTTCGAACAGCTGAGCATTTTGAATCCCTATCCCACAGAATGTGAGGTAGCGATGAAATATCTGTACAAAAAAATGTGAAAAGATGATCCTCATGAGGTTACAATACTACGGCGGGAAGGTTCAAAGCACAGAGAACTCTCTGGAGTCACCTCAACGTCTTGAGAAGTGAAGGAAAAGTCGTCGCCAGTTTTCTTGTTGATAACTTGAGCAACTCCAATGACGTCCCCTTCATTATTGCAAATGGGTAAGGCAAGAATGCTCTGCGTCTTGTAGCCCGTCCGACTGTCCACCTCGTGATTGAACCGGGGATCATCGTAGACATTTGTAATGTTGACAAACTCCTTGGACTGAGCCACATGGCCCACGATCCCGACTCCGAACGGGATCTTGATCTCCTCCCGCCGGGCCCGCTCCAGTGCCTCCTCCGCTCCTATATATACATATACATATGCATGGGAATAGTAAAATGTCGGGGGACTTTGGATGATAGATGAGTACAGAGAGGACCCTGGGGTACACTTGAAGGTAACACAGGGGGGCTCCCAAATACTTTTTTTTTTGGTTCACATACCGGATTCGGACGTGACATCAAAGAGTTTGGCCACCAGATACCGCTGGTCATGCGGCCCCCTGGCCAGGAACAACGAGGATCGGTCAGCATTCGTCAAGTAGCTCACATTGACCAGAATCTTATGGCACAGGCAGTCAATGTTGAGCTCATTGGAAATGTCCTTCACCAGCTCAATAAACAGTTCATTGGGGTCCTCAATGAGCTTTTTCCAACCAGCACTCTTTTTAGCACCATCCTCCGTCGAGGATTTTTGCTCATTCTCCGATGAATTTCCATCCTGTTGCGATTGCGATTGCTGTTGCTGTTGCTGTTGTTGCTGCTGCTGTTGTTGTTGTTGTTGCTGCTGCTGCTGCTGCAGCTGTGACTTTAACTGCTGCTCATCGTTGACACAAATATTGGACTCCCTGTCAAGCTGACTATTGGAAGACTTGTAGTTCTTCCTCGTCAAACTTTCACTGCCACCACCATCACTTTCTCCATTCGTATTTGAATTAGTCCCAGTGTTATTATTATTATTATTATTATTATTATTATTAGCAGTAGTAGTTGCTGTTGTCGTCGTTCCCCCTGAACAACTGGAGGAGAGCCAGTTGTGGAATCGATCTGAACTTATTGAATTTCGTTTTGAGCTGCGGAAATTGGCTGGGAAACCATCACCCCTCCTCGGCGTCCCTCCGCCTGACCTCCCCCCAAAATCACTATCCTCCGCGTTGGCCAGTCCCAGCGTGTCCTCGACATCCTCCTCACCTCCGAGGAGGACCCCGCCAGCCTCCGTCCCATGTCCCGCCTCCTCCACTGCCTGACCCCGCCGCCGTTTGTTGAAAGCACCGAGTAAATTTCTGAGGTACAAATCTCCGTTGGTTTTCTCCGCCAGCCATTTCTCCAGAAATTCCGGATGACTATTCAGGTAGTTCCTGAGCTTCTCCTCGTCCACCACCTCCTCCTCCTCCTCATCCTGTCGCTCCATGACCAGGATGGATGGATGACGGTGATGATGATGATGATGACCTCAACCCTCGAATAATACCAACACCGATAACAACAACATCAAGACACACGCACACATGCACAAACACCTTCGTCTCTACATTGTCAAAGCGAGTGACAGTTTGGGAAAACCAACAGGTTTTCTCCCTCTCCCATATCACTTCCTCGCCTATGAAACTCTCACTCACTCACTCACTCACTCACTCACTAGCTCAGGCCTACTCCGTCACTCACTCTCTCTCTCTCTCTCTCTCTCTCTCTGTCTCTCGCTCTCGTTCTCTCTTCCTGTGTCCTCCTGTCAGTCGGACAAATCTATGAGTAGCAGTGGAAGAAGTGGAGGACTAACAAGAGTGGAGAGAAAAAGTGGAGAAGAATCACATGCGGACCCACTTACACTTATGCATGTACTCCCCGCCGTACATATCCATACATAGCTTCTCTGCTCAATCCATACTTTTTCCATATAACTACGGGCGCACACGTATACGTAAAAATGTGTAGGCGCATACCTCAAAATATATATTTATACGGCGTCCACTTGAGCCGCACTGATCAGTATATGCATCACCGAGATAGTGCTGTGGCTGTGAGGCTGGACGAGATACAACAACTAATGCTACTACTACCACCACCCCTTCCATTGGAACCCACACACACACACACACATACACACACACACACAGCCCGCCTATCCTCCCATATCACAGCAGTGCATATGATAGAGACCTGGAGATTTGAGGATACGCGGAGAGCCAGTTCGGAGGAACAAGCTCTCCCTAGCACTACTGCTACCTCCTATGTTTCTCCAGAGGGAAACGAGATGGGACAGCTTGGGTGTGGAGCCTCCTGCTCGCATCTCCCCCCGCACATGGCTACTAACTATACACTTGACAAAAAGACATCCCTGAATCTGATTTCTCGGCCACCAGAGAGCATTCCGTGACAAGTGCTCTAATCATGTGCTACTCCTGCTACTACTAATACTACTACTACTACTACTACTAATGCTACTCTCTCTTCCCTCTTGTCTTCGCTTCCCCCGCCCGCTCCTTCTTTTTCGTAAAATACTGGGAGGATTATGTCTGTCTGTGTGTGTGTGTGTATGTGTTTTTTTTCTGCGCGCCTTCCCTAAATAAGTTTGAATTGGCGCGGAGAGATGTGGGGAATGAGAGCGGCGGCGGGTCATGGGGATGTGTACATGATTGTGACCATGGCCATGGGGGAGCGGGAGGGGTGTGTGTACAAGGTGTGTGCGAGGGTCAACATGGGATATTTGACCGAGTGTGTGGACATGCTGTCCACTGGACATGGGATTTGCATTTGTATTGCATTTT